>JACEFZ010017542.1:0-20151 GCA_014155875.1 Cepaea nemoralis | reverse complement strand
CTATTCATCTGCATATCCACACCTCCAGGGCTTCTATGCGACTTTCTAGTTGCTTGTTCAATGTCCAGGCTTCCGCGCCATACAGTAGCGTTGTATATACGTAACATTTGACAATTCTCATTTTTAATGCGTTGTTAATCTCTCTAGATATTAATACTGATTTCATGCCGTTAAAAGCATTTTTGGCCATTCCTATTTTCTTTTTGATTTCTATTTCACTTCTGCCATCATCTGTTATTATATGTCAAAGATAAGAGAAACTTGTTACTTGTTCTAGTATCTGCCGGTTTATTGTGATGTTCATTGATGACGTTTCCTTTTCACTGCTAATTATCATAGTTTTTGCTTTTTGGATGTTAATATCTAAGCCATATTCTGCACTGTGCCTGTTTAATTCTTCCACTAGTTCTTGTAACTCTTGCTCACTTTCTGCTAGTAACACGGTATCGTCAGCATACCTAAGATTGTTTATGATTCTTCCATTGATGTTAAGTCCAGGCATTTCAACTTGTTTAAAAATTCTTTCTGTGTATAGATTGAAGAGGCTTGGGGACAGTACACATCCCTGCCGTACTCCTCTTTTTATCTCTATAGGCGAAAAATAGTTATTTCCGCATCTAATAGACGCCACTTGTTCCCAGTACAAGTTACTAATAAGTCTGATGTCCTTTCCGTCTACTCCCATATCTTGAAATTTATATAAGCATGAAAGAAACACAAAGACTGACTTACTATTTCCATAACCGGCTGAGACAAAGCTTTCATTTAACCCCTTCATTCGTTTCGATGGCTGGAACAGACACAAGTAAAAAACCAAGTTATCAAACACATCATTAGCATGTTATTCTTGGATCATTTCTCTGGGGCATGCCAGTGTTCTGGGGAATAAACAGGCGGACAGATTGGCTGGCTCTGCAAAACTTGGTGGTGTATTGATGCATTAGCAAGGCAGACGTGGTTGCGGCCTTGTGGGAGCACGTGTACACTGTCAAGGTCTCACATCCGAGGTTGCGACGCGTTGTCTGTACCAACGCCAGACACCATAACAACACGCAACCCTGAGTAATGTTTAACACGGCAGAGAGAACGCGGCGTCTTTACCGACGCCTGGATAAGCAGCCACGCACAGCAATTGAGTTCACCCCGTGAACCGTGCAGGGGACACCAGCTGACGTGAGCGTGTAGCGTGTAGGACGCCAGAACTGGCAGACGGGCTTAGGTTGTTGAACGGACAGGTCGCGAGTTGTGTTTGAATCTGCCTTGAGAGCTAGCCTGTACGACAGTGGGAGACTGAGTCGAATGCTTGAATAGTTTGACTTGTAAGTGAGATGTTTATTGCTTGCATGTATTATTATGTATTGTAGTGATATTGTTCATGCTGAAATGATTGCTATGGATTGTCAGTGCGCGATGTTTGTGCGATAATAACTGCAGCGCGTCAATAAAGCGTGTGAATAATACTTTCGGATATTCACTTCGTGTGATTTGATAGTTTGATATTACTTCACACTTGCCAGAAAACGAGCTACTTGTCTTGTGTTATGCAAGACTCTGACAAGTGCGAATGTGGAGGCTTTCGTCCGGGTTTTGAATCAAATGCGAACGTGGAAATTTTTTTGTCCGAGTTTGAAGCGAATGTGAACATGCCGATAGAAGTGCGCAAGTCATAGATTAAGGTAAAGTAACGAATTAATAGAGTTGATTTAATTAAATTATAAGTGTGAAGATATTATTTGAAGCCAACCGAGGCGTCTTCAGACTTATCACTAAATTCAACAAATTTTGTACCTAAAATCCAAAATGGCGGCCGTGCCCTTGAATGTCATTGAGTAGGGTTAGCGTGAGCGTGAAAGTTGTTGATTGTGGTAACGACTAACAATAATACTTGACAGCATACAAACCTTTACAGACTTCAGTGACATTACACACACCATACATTTACAAACGTTCTAATTTCGTTTAGTTTAAAAAGTACAGGGTTTTTGTGTCAACTTTACCTGAGTCTGGTGAACTTCAAAAATTTTTTGTGCGTCAACCCGAAAGACGTTCCAGTGTGATTTCGAGCACCACTGAACAGCACAGTACCCAAGGATTACTTGAGTATAAAATTTTTTCCAGCTTTCTTTATACTTTCGTTAGTCTGGATTTAGACATTAACTGTGCTATATATATATATATATACTGGTAACTTACTAACATCATAAGTAATTTTGTTTATATTTATTCCATCATACCTATTGTTCATCATGTCTTCTTTAAACAATTTCATTGAAATGGGGTTAAAAATGAATATGTCTGGTGAGGGATTGAGAACATGGAGTGAAAGCAAATATGCAGAATATCTTTTGAAACAAGAGCAAATTAGTGAGAGGGATGAGAGAGCGGCCAAAAGGGCATTAAAAAGTAAGGAGGCAGACTCAGAAGCTGCATTAAAGCTTCAACAGGCACAATCAGAAGCTGCTCTAAAAGAATCAGAAGCTGCTCTGAAAAATAAAGAGGCAGACTCAGAAGCTGCATTAAAGCTTCAACAGGCTCAAGCAGAAGCTGCTCTGAAAAA
The DNA here is from genome assembly GCA_014155875.1 of Cepaea nemoralis. NCBI lineage: Eukaryota > Metazoa > Mollusca > Gastropoda > Stylommatophora > Helicidae > Cepaea > Cepaea nemoralis. The sequence continues at coordinate 17,594 of JACEFZ010017542.1, read as the reverse complement.
TAAAGAGGCAGACTCAGAAGCTGCTTTAAAGCTTCAACAAGCACAATCAGAAGCTGCTTTAAAGCTTCAACAAGCACAATCAGATGCTGCTCTAAAACAGTCAGAAGCTGCAGTGAGGCAAGCTGAGATCTTAGCCCAAAGTAAGAGAGAAGAGCAAGAAACACAACTAAAAATTGAACAGCTAAAAGCTGAATGTTCTAAAGATAAAGTGAATAGAGAAACAGACAAAGATCAACCTCATAAGAAGTATCAAGGTCTGATCAGAAGTTACAACACAGGTGATTGCATAGCAGCATTCACCCAAAATTTTGAATTTGTTATGGATCATTACAAAATCCCAAAACCTGAATGGGGGATAGTATATGTAAGAAGTCTTTCTGGGGAACCTCTTAAAGTTATAGAGTCGATCCCAAATGACCTGAAAGAAGATTATCTTTACATTAAAGCAAAAATTATGTCACATTTTTTGCTAGATGAATCAGGTTATAGAGAACAGTTTAGGAAGTTGTCTCCTAAGCCAACACACACGTTCTCTGATTACATCTCAGAAATTCAAAATATTTTTTCTAAATGGCTGTCAGCAGCCAAAGTAAATGGAAGTTATGACAAATTAGTTGACCTTATGTTGAGAGATAAGATTATTGCATCTCTCCCAGCCCCCTTTTCTAAATTTTTGTTGGAATGTCAGTGTGAAAGTGTTCAACAGATTGAAAGTCGTGGCTCTGGTTATTTTGCAGCCAATAAGCATTGTTTCTCTAGTAGTCTGACCAGCACAGACTTTGTAGCAGCAGCTACATATGGCAAATATCAGGCAGGGTCAAATAGCAAACAAAGACCTTATAAGCAAACTGCAGAGAAATTATATCAGTGTAAATATTGCAACTATGCACACAATGAGCATGATATGTGCGACCAACATCCTGGGTACACTGCTTACTTGCATAATTACATTTCTAAGCAAGAGAAAGAGAGGAAGAACTACAAAAAACTTACAAAATGTTACCTTTGTAAGGCTTTTGGTCACTGGCGTAAGGATTGTAAAGCCAAGTCAATGACCAAAAAGGCTAATGCAGCCATGTTTGACATTTCTTCGTCAGAAGATGAAAGTGTACAAGATCACCCAGTAAACTCGGCACATTCCATTGAAGTATTCCATCAGGAAAAATGTACCATTTGTGATCAATTTCATGAGGATGGCGTGTTAACATGCGGCCATTCTATACCTATTACCAGTGAGGAGGCCAATTCTGTAGTAAACTCCAAAGGTAAACTGAACATCCACCAGGGGTATGTTAATGGTAAACCTGCCACAGTTTTACGTGATAGCGGAAGTACTCTCATTGGTGTAAAGAGAGATTATATTTTACCAACACAATATAGTGGTAAATATGTCACATGCAGGACATTCTCAGGGAACATAGAGAAATATCCACTTGCATGGGCATATATAACTACACCATTCCTTACAGGAAAGGTGAAATGCGCAGCATTTACCAATCCTTGCTGTGATATTATCATTGGAAACCTTCCTGAAGTGAATGACATACCACATGACATCAATACATCATCTGTCAGTTGTAATATTGATACTACCACTTCACCTTCATCACCAATCACCATTCATGATGTATTACCACCTGTAATTGAATGTACAAATACCAACCTGGCTATGCCAGAACATACATGTAATTGTGTGAATGTAACATCAATGTGTGATGAGAATGATCGTTGTAATGTAGTAAACGCAGTAACTCGATCTACTGCACAGATGCAAGATCGAATCGATCAAACAGAGGCTTTACAACGAGTAAGTCCTGTTGTAACATCTCCTGAGACAACTAGGGAGACGTTTATAACATCTCAGAAAGCCGATCGATCTCTGCAAAAGTATTTTAAACTTATAGGCCAAAAGCCAAGAGTAGCAAAGAATGCTCAATGGTACTTTGCTCTCAAGAACGGAATTCTAACACGGTATTACACCAAAGGTTCCAGCACTATAGAACAAACAGTGCTACCGTTAGAAAACCGCAAGCAAGCATTGAAGATAGCTCATGACATACCCTTTGCAGGACACATGGCTTATGCTAAAACTAGAGCAAGGTTACTTACTCAATTTTATTGGCCAAAGTTTTGCAACGATACCAAACAGTATTGCAGATCGTGTGACATCTGTCAAAAGCTTGTCAAAAAGGGTAAACACCCACAAGCTGAATTGCAAGTTACTGATTTGGCTAGTAGACCGTTTGAAAAGATCTCGGTCGATATAGTTGGTCCTCTGAACCATATAACATCTAAAGGTAATAGATACATTGTAACACTCATTGATCTATGTACTCGTTGGCCAGAAGCGATTCCAATGAAGAACATAACTTCCAACGACATCATGGAAGTGTTCTTTCATATTTTTGCGAGGGTAGGATTCCCTGATACCATCCTTTCAGATCGGGGTAGCCAGTTTATTTCCTCGGCTACACAAGCCTTTACCAAAATGTTGGGTGTTAAACAATACTTCAACAGTCCATATCACCCACATTCGACCGGTATAATAGAAAAGATTAATGGCGATATGAAACATATGCTCTCTAAGGTAACCCAAGAACATCCTGAAGATTGGGATACTTATCTGCCTGCCATTTTGTTTGCATATAGGGAAGTACCCCATTCCAGCACTGGGTCTCACCATTCGAAATGTTATATGGTGCACAACCACGCGGCCCATTATCTCTGTATGAATCTGTGTTGACTGGAAGTACAACTGTGTCTATACCCATTTCACCTTATGAACATGTAACATCATTGCATGATAGAATTATGAAATCATGTATATTAGCCAAAGAAGCTCTCCAAAAATCAGGAGCTATTTACCGACAATATGCTAACAGAGGAAATAGAACTATTACACTGACGCCAGGACAGGACGTTCTTCTTCTTTTGCCAAGTGATAGACATCTCCTAACTGACTCATGGCAAGGACCGTTCAAAGTGCTACGACAAATTTCGACGGTAGATTACGAGATTGCAGTTAGGGACAAACATAAAATTTTCCATATTAACATGCTCAAACCTTATCACCACAGGCAAGACGAACAAGTAGAGACTGCAGCAAGCACCTCCATAGTGGACCAGACGGACGACAACGACACTGACGAGATACCGACACCAGGTCTTGACACGACGACCAACTTACAAGACATTAAGGTAAATCCTAAACTGACTCAGACACAAACTGACAGTTGCAGACAACTGATACAAGACTACAGGACGATCTTTTCGGACAGCCCAGGACAGACAGATTTAGTGCAACACCAAATCATCTTAACATCTGACGTGCCTATTAAGTGTAGACCATATTCCATCCCTATACACTATAAAGAAAAACTTCATCAAGAAATCATTGATTTAGAAACAAATCATATCATTCGACGTTCACAATCTCATTTCTGTTCACCAATAGTTTTGGTACGTAAAAGGACAACACTATTAGACTTTGTGTCGACTATCGTAAGCTCAACAGCATTACACAGTTGGATTTAGAACCAATGAGCAACTGTGAAGACATCTTGACTGAACTATCTGACTCACGTTATTTTACTAAACTTGACATGACAAAAGGCTACTGGCAGATAGCTGTACATCCTGATAGTATACATCTGACTGCATTTGCCACACCTTGGGGTTTATACGAATGGTGTAAACTACCTTTCGGATTAGTCAATGCACCAGCGACCTTCGTCAGAATGACAAGAATTCTTTTGACAGACATTGCTAACATCATTTGGTACATGGACGACATTTGCATACACACAAAGGACATGACAGAGCACATAACAGCACTACAGCAGACATTTGACAGAATTAGACATCATGGACTGACTGTAAAACCTTCCAAAGTTGATATAGCCTTTCAGGAAATTTCATTTTTGGGCTATAAGATCTCAAATGGCTTTATATCAACTGACGATAACATCATGTCCAGAATTTTGAAATTGTCGCTTCCGACAACTAAGAAACAGTTGCGAAGTGTGTTAGGTCTGTTAAACTATTATAGACAGTTTATTCCTCATTTTGCTGAATTGACCAAATGTTTCACTGATCTACTAACAAATAAACACCCCAATGTGATTGTAAACAGTGAATGTTTAAGGCCAGCATTTACGAAAATTCTTTCATATTTTTCTAAATCACCTATTCTGAAATTGCCAAATTTGAATATTACTTTTAGATTAAGATGTGATGCGAGCTCCGTAGCCATTGGAGGTGTGCTTCTCCAAGAACACGACCAAATCTTGTACCCAGTATACTACGTCTCTCGAAAACTGAACACCAGCGAACGAAATTACAGTACACCGGAACTCGAGGCTCTTGCCATGGTATTTTCGGTACGTAAACTTTCTAGATTTTTGTTAGGCAAACATTTCATTATTGAAACAGATAATACTCCGCTGACAATTGTTACCAGAGGAACGCCTAGTAACAGCAGGGTGGCAAGATGGTCCCTTCTTCTGCAGGACTATAGCTATGAGGTTAACCACATAAAGGGTTCACAAAACTGTCTTGCAGACCTTTTGTCGAGATGTCCATACAACGAACCTAATACCCAGTCGACACCAGAGCACAGTGCAGAGGGTGTATAAAACTGCAACGTAGATAGTGCTCAGTACCACAGCCAATTGTGACAATGTGTCAGTAACGCTGTGTACACCATTGTGATGGGGAAGATTGTATCTCCCAATGTATATAACTTATGTACATATGGTAATTCTTATTATTATCATGTGAATGAATGCGTGTATAATTGTGAGATATGTGAAAGAATGGAATCAGTATTATGTAAACTAATGTGTTGTATACTGTGAGATATGAGAAAGAATGTAATTATTATTGTAAATAAATATTATAACAACCAGACACTACAGAGAAGTGTCACGGGACAACACTACAGGATCCAAGAAGTTACCAAGCCACTAAAACGTGAGGTAATCCTAAAGTATCCAGACCGAGGTGCCCAAGACGTTTTAACAAGGTACGAAAGATGACTGCGACAGTACAATCCGAGCAGAAGGCGGAAGAGATGATCCAACAGCTGATAGTAACAACTACTACTCCGTTTATAGAAGATCCATCCAGAACGGACCAGCGTTGTTTGAATGACATCACAACACATGTAGTAGTACAGCTGTATACTTCCGATTTTTAGCATATTATTAAAAGTATATAAATGTATGACGTTGTATTAAAATGTGATTTAAAATATTTCCATATACAGAATTGTATATGTTGATTTGTATATGATGTAATCTCAGCATCATAACTTGATTGCTTCTTTACAAACGTGACTTTTTGTGCACATTTGTCAATAAGGATCAAATTATGACACTAAGAAATGAGTTTGCAATTGTAATTTATGTCTTGTAAACGACGATAAATTATTGTTCCTAAATTTTCTGTATAATAACCAGGGGACATTATTCTAAATTGTTGGTGATATGTAAATATGTATTGTAACCATTAACATGTGTGCTTGATAAATAACATGTCAATGTAACATCGTTTAGATATGGACAGTATATTGCCAAAACTGTTGACCTTCATTAGAAACTCTAAGCAGAGGTCTGATGGAGGAGTCATCTCAGAGGGAGATGCTCACGGCTTAACCTGATTATTTTAGTATTTTTGTTCTTGGTTGTGAAGTAGGGGCCAGTTTAGCCGATACCTACCGGACTAGCTGGGTCACAGCGAGGTAATGGCCATTAAATAGATTGTACTTGACTGTTGTACTTCATAGTCCAACATAAGTGGTGTATACATATTGTTAATTATTCACCTGTATATATTTATGACCATTGGAAACAACATAAGAGAATCCACAAAAGAAATGAAGATTGTTATTTGCAGAAGAAACCTAATAATTAAAGAAGGGAATTTTATGAAAAATGTTAATGTAATTAATGGGGTTCGACCTTTTTCTGTTTAAAGAACACCTAAAAAAACCCCCGGGAAGGAAACCCAGAAAAAGGGGTTTTAGAGTGGTAAGGCCACCCCCAAGGTTCACCCCCTTTTCCGTCCCAAAACCCCCGGGCACCTTTAACCCCAAACGGGAACCCTTAGGGTTTTTAAAAAGGAAGGCGCGAGGTTTTAACGCCTTGGGGAAAACAGCCACGACAGTTGGGGGACGTGAATGCGAAAGTTTTACTGTAAGGGGAGTGTTAGGCGCCCGAATTTGGAGAGGGTTAGGTTTTTGAAGGACAGGCGCGAGTTTTTGGTTTAATCGCCTTAAAGCTGTGTAAAACTTTTGGGAAACTTGGTGAATGTTTTAATTTTTTAAATTGAGGAAAAAGTTTTTTGCTTGTGTTTTTTAAGATTGAACATCAGGGAAATGATTCCCATGGTTGGCAGTGGCGCGAGTTTTTCGAAATCTGCAGCCCCGGTCAAAAAGCGGGAATAAAATTCGGGTTTCACTTGGTATTTGGTGTTTGGGAATTTTCAATTGGGCCCCGAAAACGGGGGCTATTGCCCCTTTTGTTATTTGGGTTTTTACAATCAAAAATTTCCCATGGTTTGGGAGTGAGAAAAACAGGAGTACAAGGGATCTGGTACCTCGTCTCAGAGGAAAAGGGGAGAGGAATACTAAATAAAATTCTCTGGAAACTTTGGGGTTTTTGGGAATTTTTTGGCCCCTGAAATTTAGGAGGTAATAATGCCCCGAAAACTTGTTGAGGATCTATATCAATCAAAAACCTGATGTGGCACTGAAAACTTCAGGTAGTAAGAGGAATAAATTAGCAACTAAATCTTCAGTTAGAGAGATACATAAGTAAGTGTCATCTGAAATCTTCAGTTAGAGAGATACATAAGTGTCATCTGAAATCTTCAGTTAGAGAGATACATAAGTGTCATCTGAAATCTTCAGTTAGAGAGATACATAAGTAAGTGTCATCTGAAATCTTCAGTTAGAGAGATACATAAGTGTCATCTGAAATCTTCAGTTAGAGAGATACATAAGTGTCATCTGAAATCTTCAGTTAGAGAGATACATAAGTGTCATCTGAAATCTTCAGCTAGAGAGATACATACGTAAGTGTCATCTGAAATCTTCAGTTAGAGAGATACATAAGTAAGTGTGAAACCTTGAAAGAGCAATGAAGCAAACAATTCTCCTGACTGGCTGTCATTATAATAGCTTCAATGATGTCAGGCTTGTGTCTCAAGGCACAGTATTTTGGCAGACAGTTCTCTTTGGTTGGCCATTCCTAGCCTTTGACTGTACTCTGTATCTATCACTGTCCAGTCCTTAGCCTTTGACTATAGGCTGTATCTCTGTTAGTCCAGTTCTTACCCTTTGTTGAAATGGGTTAAGAACCAAAATAACTGCTCTTGGAACAATCTGATACCTGCTCCGTCCTCATCTTCCACAGCCAATGAAGAGTCCCAATACTATTGGTATAACTTCCTGTCTGATAATGTGTCTGCCTGGCCCCTCCTCGGAGCACTGAGTTTGGCCAGATCTCTCATGATTGTGGAAACTACAGAAGTCTTGTGTCAAAATGGCAAAGCTTTATGCAAAAATTACAAATGTCTTATGTGAAAATTACAACAATCTTATGTGAAAATTACAAATTTTTATCCAGAAATTAAAAGTCTAATATAAAAATTACAAGTTTGATATTAGCATTATTATTATAATGAAAATTACAAATATCCTATGTGAAAATTACAAATGTCAAATATGAAAATTAATAGTTTTATGTGAAAATTAATAGTCTTATATAAAAATGACAAATGTCCTGTGTGAAAATGACAAAAGTCTTATGTGAGAATGACAAAAGTCCCATATCAATGTATAATCACGCCCTAGACGACTAGAATGGCCCTGGAGCAACCAATCACAGACAGCTCAACTTACCGGCTGCTTGTCGTCTGCTCCGTCCCCGTTGAAAGCCATGAACGGCTGAAATCCTACCGGAGGCGTTGGTTTCTCTGTATCCTTAAACATGCAAACAAATAAATACAATCTGAACAGATATAGTTACAAGCAAGAGTTGTGGCAATATAAAATATAACAAACATGATAGGCTGATGTCATGGTTTCGATAAAATGGCCTTGCTGCTGCTGAGCTTAGAACGAAGTGTGAAGAAACACAAAGTATGAATAAGAAGTTAAACGGATGAACAAAAAACATACTGATGCAGACACAGATATCATGAAGAGGAACAGCATTATGTATTCTGCAAAGTGGTGTAGAAACAGGACAACTGAGCCAAACAAGCTAGGAGGATGATCATCTCCTAAAAGAAGTATGCAGCGGAGAAGAGAAAACCACAAGAAGTCTGGATTGCCAACTTTCACCCTGGGAAATTCTGCAGAATTGGCTTGGATTGTTAAGGCTACATGAAAAGGAGCTGAAAGAGGCACACAAAAGAGGTAGCAAACAAAAGATGTGACTCTGTCGCAGTCTTCAACATGTAGGAAGTTCTGGCTTTGATCTTCAAGAATTATTTAGACAGTGATGCTGTCAATTACACAGATGGGTTGGTTGTTTGACGTGTGAGAAGTTCGTGGGCTTTTACAGCTCAGGCTGGAGGGAGAATTGTGAAGGAAGATTCTGGTGCTTTTGCCTTGACTACAAGTAGTCTAACTATGGACGTCATGGCAGCAAGTAAAGCAATGACATGGCTCAAGACACAGACATTCACTCAGGCATGCTTTCTTAGTGACTCAATGAGTATGCTCAGGAAGATAGAGATGAGTTGGATCCAAAGACAGTGGTTGGTGTCTCTGAGCACTTATGGGTTGAATGGTTCGATGTCAGGATGATCTGTCGACTAACTAACTAAACTAAACTAACTAACCAACCAACCAACCAACCAACTAGCTAACTAACTAAACTAACTAACTAACTAACTAACTAACTAACTAACAACTAACATCTACAATTTGCACGGTAGGTTCAATGAGATATTATTGTTTGCTTCCTGTAAGGGTGGGAGTCTCTGTGGCGAAGTGAGTCAAGCCATTTGACTCGGGCTCCAAAGGTTGTGGGTTCGATTCCGGGCCGTGCCTTCGGTTCACGAGTGAAATTTTTCTGAGACTCCTATGGGCCGTCGCTAGAGCTACGGAGTTCATGCTTTGTGCGATGCTTTCTGCGCTGTGGAAAGAGACAGAGCCATATAGGATAAAAACCTGGTGCAATGAAGTCGACCCTGTCGACTTTTAAGCGACTTTTTTCCTGTAACGGTCTTGGTCACACACAGGTAGATAGAGTCCTCTGTAGTGGCCTCTGACAGCATGCGTGGTGGGTTGCAGTGTTGCTGTTCTTGGCTTCCTGTAAGGGTCCTGGTCACAGACAGGTAGGTAGAGTCTCTGACAGCATGCGTGGTGGGATACGGTGTTGCTATTCTTAGCTTCCCCATGGGGTCCCAGTAAAACCTGCATTCAGTACAACAGTGCTCTAATCTAATGTTCCCAGAACAGGACAAGAATAAATCCAGAACAGCACGATTGTGAACTGAAACGTTTTATAAATGAATGCGTGTGGTGATTTCCCCTTGCCTTCCACATCGACATGGAGGTATGTTTCGTCTGCCTTTGACAACACATTTCTGACTGTCAGGACTAGTGAGTGGCCTGTTCTTGTCAGTTGTAGAATTGCTTATACTTGGTTTCAAGAGCTGTTGTCAGGATGAGCGTGTGCCCTGCTTTGGTCAGTCGTAGTGTTGTGCATACTTGGTTCCAAGAGCAGTATTTGCCACTTTGGTATGTTTCCCATTCTCTGCTGCATGAAGGAAAAGCTGAGATTTGTCCTTCGATGAGTTATGTGACTAATATGGCGTTTCTTAAACTCTCCGATATTTTCTTCAGTATGGAACAGAAACACAAACAAAACATTTAGTCATATATCCTGTACAGGACGTCGCTGTCAACTCCAGCAGTTTTTGGCTGTGTTTGATTTCTTGGCAAGTTTACGTTCAGTAGTTTGCCATTGCGTTCTGAATGACCGGCACCCATACCTTTGTATCAAAACCAGTGCAAAGCAGCCTGCTTCAAGATTGCCAGCAGCTTGTTTCGAAGCTGGTAAGCGGGATTGCAAATATATATAATTAAATACAAACTGGAGAAGGTTAAATGGCTGTTATGTTTATAATAACTAACTGACTGACACCTGGCTATCTTGACAGACGATAGTGTGTAAAATGGAGTTAAACCTCTCTGTAGACAAAGCTTGGACTGAATTTACAGACCGTGTATTTCCCATGCAGCATGATCCCTCTCTCAGCCTGTCTAGTTTACTCCAGAGGAAAGATATTCAATACGTTTGGAACAAGACAAGCTGCAGAAGCTGCCAGATCAGCAAAGCAATGCTCGAACTGTCCGCCTGTGAAGCTTCCATCCTAAACCAGTCACTGACCAAGGTTTGGGTCCTGGTCTGCCCTGCCATGACATTCAGTCTTTAGGTTGCATTTTCTCGCACCAGGATAAGGCTTGTACCCTCCCAATTGGGCTCTTCTGCTGAAAGCGGTTGGCACAATGTGGGGTGTCGGGTTTGGTGAGCGCCATCCAACATTTGACGCTAACTGAAAGTAGGTAGTACTGTCTACTTTCATATGGTAGCTTAGTCATATATCTGACTAAGACCTGACCTAAATATGATTATAATAATATAATAGCAAATACAATAAAAAAAACTCCATTGTTTCAACATAAACTGAAACTGACCTTTTTCTTCTCAAATGTTTTGGACCGTTTAAACCCAGATTTTTCCTTCTGACCTGTCACTTTGATGGCCTGCAATGAAACAAATGCAATCTTATTTGTTGGAGAGTTGTGTCAATGCCACAGAAAGATGCCAGTGTGAGACCGTGCACAATGCAACCACAGCTCTGATGTAACAATACAATCTCATGTGTGTAAGAATAATTCTGGTGTGTGCATAAATAATTCTGCTTCAGAGATCACAATGAAATAAGCTAACTTCACTACATTTCATTGTGAGACAAAGGGTCGTTATTTTCCATAAAATGACCTGCCACATGCTGGTGTGCTGTTTGTACATCTTGTTTGTCAGAATATTTTGGAAATGCCTTCCTGTCATCACTAGAGTTATGGAATCCATGCTCTGTGCGATGCTTTCAGCTTCAATCTGAGACCAAGCCAAATGGAATGAAATTTCTGGTTATATGCCTTGGTGACCAACTTCGACGATCGTCGAATTAGCGACATGCGGATTTAAAACAGACAACCTTACCGTTAGCCACAGAATCAGGCTTTATCCAGTTGTTTCCCTTATTTCAAAATAGCTGTGCTATGCGTGATATCGATTTGAGCGAGTTTCAGCGAGTTTTTGTGTGAAATTTTGTTAATTTTTGTCAGAATTGAAACTCCAGCATTTTCATTGTGTCTGATGATGAAGACCAGGCTCGAAATATAGAGGATTCTGACTCTGCCAGCGAATTTGGAGCTGAAAATGATGATTCCTGGCTAAGCAGAGATGGTGAAGTGAATGACAGTGTGACTGAAAGTAGCGACAATGATGTTGAAGTTGATGATGGCGGTGATGAAGGTACCTCTGGAGAAAGAAGTGGGCGTGGCACAAGAGACCAGAACATTTCTTCCACAAGAGACCAGAACATTTCTTCAGCTGAAAATTCTGTTTGGAAATGGAGAAAGGCTCTTCAAAACGAAATTATTGAGCTTGACAATCTTCCTCCATACAAAGAACAACAGAGTGTCACGTCAGACACAACTGGGTTTATGCCCAATGATTTTTTTCCCTGACACTGCCATAGATCTATCTGATCATGTGTGAAGTCAACAGGTATGGTGAAAATCACTTTTTCAGTACACAGGAAAGAGAGTTAACCTTATATCTACTGTTCACTCCAATGAAGTAATGGACAAGACAGTTAGGAAAAGGGGAATTCCTGAGAGCAGAATACAACAAGCCAGTGCTTGCAGAAAAATACAACAAAAGTATGGGCAGTGTCGGTCACTTCGGCCAACTGAGTGCAAGCTACCCCTACCCACATAGATCCTATAAATAGTACCTGACATTATATAATTATTTAGTTGAATCTGCTCTGGTCATGGGCATATAAGCTACAACACTGCCAACTCTACAAAAAAGATCACTGCAAAGAAGTTTAGGTGGGATGACAGTCTTGCTCTTATTGGACCTGCTGTTCTTCAGCGCAGCGTAACACCTTCAAGACCACGATTTACTGAGCGCCATTTTATTGAAAAATATGAAAAACCGAAGTACAAACCAGACTGTAAAGTGTGTAAGGATGCAGGTAAAAGAAGTCAGACTTGCATGTACTGCCCAGATTGCAATACACCTCTATGCCTGACACCATGTTTCAAGTTATACCACATGGTTGAGGATCATCAACATTCCAGACAAAGACTCTTGCAGAAGTCTACAGCTACAACTTCAAACCCAGTTAATGAAGGAGGTAGCACAGACTTCAACTAGAGGTAAGAATTTACACATACTAATTTTTAAATATCACAGAAACAACACACCAAAGAAAAAACACAACACAGTGTAGAAATGAAAAATATTTTTTCCTCACTTTATTCATTTTTGTGTGTATAACCTTTCAGTGTTAACATATTTGGTTAACCGTTAAATTAGTGCTCATATTGAGCTTATTTTATTCATTGCCAACCATGTCCCTAACATTTTATAGCTTTTACTTTGAAAAACTTCACTAAAAAATATGAAAAGATGATGGTTTTAAAACATCATCTAATTTTTCTATAAATAGCCATACAAATTCAAGATGGCCACCATGATCATATGACAAATTTGAATAAACATATTTTTTATGCGTAACAACCATTCATAACAGTGCTCTGAAAATTTCAACACCCTACGTTCGTTTTTAAATTTTTAATGAATTTAATTTAAAAACCAGTCATTTTTTTTACATCTGCAAACACCCTTGGTAATGGGAGATAATGATGCTCTGGATTGCTGGTCAGCAAAGTGTTAATTTGACAATCTTACTCACAAGATAACATAGAAAACAAGGCAATGTAACAACAAAACACACAAAGATCACAAAACAACAATGACCGCCTACTCCTGGCTGAACAAGCCAATGCAACAAGGAAACAAAGATCATGAAACAACAATGAGTGCCTACCCCTGACTGAACAAGTTTCTTGGCTTGCTCTGTGGCCTTGTCAGCGGAATCCATGGAAGGAACTGGTGCTAAATAATGAGAGAGGCAATAATCAGAAACTACTTTCACAAGATTTCTCAGTAACTACTCCACTAAAACAAACTATAGCAGTATAAACTTCTGTTTATATAAGTTAGCTATTATCAAAATCTTGTGCCTTGATGACTGATGTCGAAGAAGAAGAAGAAAAATACAGAGATTCTACAATGTCTGAATATCAAAGAAACCTGGATCATCGACAGCGCCACGACTTAGAAATTAAAGTACTTTGACAATATTAAATATCACAGTGGTTTAGACAGCAAAAGAGACAATAAAAATAAAGGAAACGAGATTACTAAATAGAATACTCAACTATCAAGAAGAGAGAAAATCAGAAATTATGAAATCAGGATAAAGTTGGGGCTATAGCAGCGTTAGATTTCATTATAAAACAGCAAGTGAAATGGTTTGGCCACATAACTCAGCTACCAGCTGACTGTCAGGGCCGTGTGGTAGATTTTCTCAGTATGAAGCAAGTCTTCAAAATGCCGCCTCTTTTTCGCGGCTTATGCTGCCCCCTTACGGTGCTGCCTGATGCGGTCGCTTCTCTGTATCATAGCACGGCATGGTCCTACTGACAGTATACCCCTGACTGAACAAGTTTCTGGCTTGCTCTGTGGCCTAGCCTGCAGAATCCATGGAAGGAATTGGTGCTAAGTACTGAGAGAGGCAACAATCACAACTCCTTTCACAAGATTTCTCAGTAACTGCTCGATTAAAACAAACTATAGCAGAATGAATGTTTTAAATATTTTCTAGCTGTCATCACTCTCATGTGCCTTGCCGACTGATGTGGGAGATCATGCTTCTCCTTATATTGTGATCTCCAACCTGAAGTCTCAAATTGTGTGCTGTCAATCTTCCATGCTGTGAGAAAAGGCTGCCAAGAATATTCCCTTCCTGTCTTCCTCTACAGCAAATGTGTTAATGTCATTGTTAGGAAGTTACATCGACAATGGCATGGTTGCACAAGGGTTTGATGCCAGCACTTGTCATTCACTATGGGAGTGAAAGACTGGGTACCTATTCCTCCGTGCATAGATCTAACTTTGTGACTGCTTACAAACTTATTCTTGGCATTATGAATGTGATGGTTTCCTCTTGTCTTATACATACATGTGAAGTTAAGTTAGTTGCATATTCTTTACAGGATGTCGCAGTCAACACCAGCATCTTTTGCTGTTGTGATCTCTTAGCAAGTTTACATTCATTAGTTTACCATTGCTTTTTGAATGACCGGCACCGATACCATTTCGTAAAAAACCAACGCTAGGCTATCTGCTGCCAAATCACCGGCAGCTGTGTTTTGAATGGGGTATGTGGGATTATAAACACCTGTGAAGTAGATGCTGCAAACATTCTCTCTATAATAACAATTATTTGTTCTAATATAGTTTCCTGCTATGGATCAGTCATGTGACAGCACCATCAAATTTTGTAGGCCTGAATGAGGAATAGGTGACCAGTCTTTGGTGTGAAGATGGCACCTGATCTGTTCCTCTCTCCCACCCTTTATCTCCCCTGGAGCAAAGATCCTCACACCAAGCCATCCTCTTTAGACTTGTTCGTGGCTGCTTGGCTTTTGTAACTAAAGTTTACTATAAGATGGGGGGCTGGCCCCACGTCAACCATCCCTAGTGTTTACACACAGGATGGAGCAGATGGCCACACATCAACCCTCCCTAGTGTTCACACACAGGATGGGGCGTCTGTGCCCCACGTCAACCCTCCCTGTGTCCATGCACAGGATGCATGGTAGATTACAGTGTAACAATTCTTAGCATTTCTTCAGAGCCAGGTAACACTTGGGCCAAAACGATCTGATATGTATATTTCTACCTGCCTAGGGAACTGAAGAAGTTCAGCCAACCAATACAGAGCTGGTATCATTGACCGCTACACGCTGAAGGAGATACTGAGGTGGGGATCTGTGCACTAATGAACTGACTGGTTCGATGTGTAGTAATAATAATCTGGCGACTAGCTAACTAGCATATATTTACCTGGTTTACTCGTAGACTTGTTATGAACGGTTTCCTTCTCCTGGCTACTGGCTGCAGCTTTCAGGGATTGAACTTGTTTTTTCTGGATGTGATCCGATGAGAGAGAGAGAGAGGATTCATGAGTAAATGTGCTGACATCTGACATGAGTTTGAAAGTAGTGAGAACAACACTTTACACAACAATCCTTCAATAATAAGTTTATAAATTAAGTTCATGGGTACTGATTTACACTCACTGGAGAAGGGGAAAAAAGTAGACAATATAGGACACACTCTACAGTATAAAAAATATAGCTTTGTACATTTATTTTGTATAGTGTGTCCTCGTTCTTTACTTCTTTCTTCTTTTTCTATGAGTGCGAATCACTAACTAGGTTATTAAGTGATCCAGTACAAAACAATTAGTCGGTTTGGACTGAACAAAAATAGATGGCAGACAATGCAAAGTATAGGTGTGATACAGTTATATCTTAAAAGTTGATAAAATGGTAGCAGAAATGTTGTCTATATATATTAAAGACAATGTTTGTTTGTTTGTTTGTCATTTATGCGTTCCCGAACGGTCCATCCGATTGCGATAAAATTTTGTACAGATGTTGTTCTCACTCCTGCGGAGCCAACTGACATAGTTTGTGAGCTTAAAATCAAACATTTTTCCTCAAGCACGAAAGAAAAAGGTATTATGAGCTTCAGAAACAGGCCCACCTGTGGCCCACCATCTTGCTCCAAGGGAACTCACTCTCTGATTAAACCAGAAATTAGTTATGAACAGTAATGTTTCTTTGTGTGTGTGTCCTTTATGCATTCCTGAACGGTCCATCCGACTGAGATGACATTTTGTACAGATGTTGTTCTCACTCCTGCGGATCCAACTGAAATACGAGTAATGGGAATGGGAAAGGGAGCATCAGATACAGACGAGCAACGGGAACGGGAGCAGAACCAGAAATTAGTTATGAACAGTAATGTTTCTTTGCGTGTGTCCATTATGCGTTCCCGAACGGTCCATCCGATTGAGATGAAATTTTGTACAGATGTTGTTCTCACTCCCGTGGATCCAACTGAAATATGAGCAATGGGAAAGGGAAAGAGAGCATCAGAAACAGATGAGCAACGGGAACAGGAACAGGAGCAGGGGCCAAATGCATACTTTGTGGCACATACGGCCCCCGGATTGAGCATAATCACTTATTAGTGAAATAAACAATCATATAATTGAGTGTGCTGGACTGCTAGACCGATCGATGGATGCAATAAATGTTTGTGGGCCCAGAGGGCCCTCGCTGTCGTCGGCACTACAAGATATGGATATACACTCCGACGACTGTGAGCCCCCTCCAGGCGCACAAACATTTATTTTATTATATCCATTGATCGGTTTAGCAGATGACGATACATGCAGACGACGATACACTCAAACGTAAGAGATTGACAACACATCTCCCTGAAAATAACCTTATGAGGCCCTGTAAGGGATGCATTTTACACTAAATAATTTTGTCTCGGCATTTTGAAGAGTGCCGGCAATTCAAATTACTGTGTGAATATATGTGGTATATATTTCAGTTTGAAGGATTTATCATTTATCTAATTAGTAATCACTAGTTGCTTTACTTTACTTACTTTAGTTGTGTGACTTCTGGTGTATGTATATCATATGTATGTGATGAGATGCAGCGAAATATGCTAGGCAATAAATCACATCCAAGCTGCTTGGTTATGCAGATGATATAGATATTATAGGGCAAAGTGAACAAAAGACATTAGAAATATTGACTCACTTAAAGGAAAAAGCCCAACAGATGGGGCTGGTTATCAACCAAGATAAGACAGAATGTATGGTAATTTCAAGAGACGGAATGGCTAAAAACTCTGGCCACATACAAATAGATAATATGACCATTAAAAGAACGGAAACATACAAATACCTGGGTACAATCTTCAACTGCTCCAACATCATAAGGGAAGAAATACAAACTAGAATCAACTCTGGAAATAAGATATACTATGCACTACAACATCTACTAAAATCAAAGGCGCTATCTCGTAACACCAAAATCACAATATACAAAACACTGATCAGACCAGTTGTGCTGTATGGCTCTGAAACCTGGAGTACAACGAAAGGAGACGAAGCCTTGTTACAAACCTTTGAGAACAAAATTTTAAGACGCATCTTTGGACCCATTAGGGATACACAAAGTGGAGAGTGGAAAAGAAGAAGTAACAAAGACATTTATGATTTGTTTAAGTCCCCGCTAATCACTGGTATCATGAAGGCTAATAGACTACAATGGCTGGGGCATATAGAAAGAATGGAAGATAATAGGGAAACAAAACTCGTAGACCAGGAAATAATAAAAC
>JACEFZ010017541.1:35000-42207 GCA_014155875.1 Cepaea nemoralis | reverse complement strand
TGCAAGACCATAACCAACAACAATCTTACGCTGCTCTCACACTCCATCCACCACCTGATTCCATGGCTTCACGTAACCCTGATCGGGGGGCTAAACGGGTACTCCACCTTGCCCAAGGCTGTCCCGTAGACTAAAGGAGGAAATGAGGCGTCTTACATCTCCTTTGATAGGGGATACCCCTACCCCGCTAACCGGAGCAACCTACTGCGGGTGATAAAAGGAAACGGTTGGGGAGCCCACACCAAAACAATGTTGATATTCTACAAAACATTCATCAGAGGCAAGCTAGAAAATGGCAGCATAGTCTATGACTCAGCATCAGAAACCAGCAAGAGGAGATTAGACACCATACAGACCCAAATACTAAACACCATCCTTTGAGCTGGAAAAGGGACATCCAAAGAAGCCATGGAGGTAGCACTGGGAGTACTATCACTGAGTCTGAGGCGTAAACTTCTGACGTATAACTACCGGGTAAATGTAGCACAAGACGAAGAACACCCAGGATACCAAACATTCAGTGACACCCGCAGCAAATGGGGAAGCATCCCCATAGTAAAACTGCAAAGACCGGCAGGATTGGAAGCAGCAGAGAAGATGAAGGAAGAGAACGAGCTAGCAGAAACCCTGAAACAGATAAGACGGTACAAGCCAACAATCCCACCTTGGGAACTAACAGTCCCATTCAACTACTCGAGCCTAGCAAAGACCATCACCAAGGACACGGAGGACACAGGTGCAAGAGACGCGGCCGAGGCGTACAGAGAAGAAATCAGTTCGGACAACCTCATAATATACACTAGACGGGTCCAAGAACGAATAGGGAGAGGTAGGGGGAGGAGTAGTGGTCCCAGACTGGAAGCTGAAGAAACAGTTCAAACTAACAAACCAGACAGCAGTATGCACTGCCGAACTGGTAGCCATACTGAAAGGACTGGAGATTACAACCCAAAACCCACCGATGAATCTCTGCAAATTGAAGACTCCCTGTCCTCAGTACAAACGCTCGGGAACTTCACTAGAGGAAACAGACCGGACATAAAAGAGGCATATTAGCGACAGCCACCAACCTCAGGTACATGGGATGCCAAGTCACCATCGGATGGATACCAGCTCACAGGGTTATCTCGGGAAACGAACTAGCAGACAGAGCGGTGAAACGAGGACTAACCAGCAGTAATAAAATCAGCACAGGCCTAGGAAAAATAGAAGGAAAGGGTATCATCAAAAGCTACATACTCCAGGAATGGAGGAAACAGTGGAGAGACAGCGCTAGAAGCCGACATGCATACAAGTACTGGGCAAACCCAGCTACAAACCACAAGCGAAATCTAACATGAATGCACCGGCAAACAGACAGCTGTGGAAAATCAGACTTGGAAACTGGAAAGACGCAAGAGAAAACCCATTCTGCATAACATGCCTAGAAAACAACACCATTGAACATTACCTATTAACATGCAACGAATGCAATAGTGAGCGAAGGGATCTAAGAGACTACTTTGTCAAAACTAAGATTCCAATGACAATGACGGAGTGTCTGCACACAAACAGCAACCCAGAAATACAGCGGTGGGTCAGACAGTTCATATGCAGAACAGGGAAGACCGTATAACTTTTCTATCTTCTTTTTTATTAAAAAAAAACACTATATATATATATATATATATATATATATATATATATATATATATATATATATATATATATATATATATATATACTACCTGTTTAGTGTCTGTTCGTACCTTTTCGTCTCTGTTCCGTGTTGCCAAATTCTTTTTTCTGTTTTGTTTTGTTGGACATCCATCTATTTCGCCAGGGATGATACCCTGGTTGTCCTGAGAGGGACAGTTGAGTGTGGCGGGGTGAGTGGCAGGATGGTGGGTTGGACTCTTCCGGAAAGGCTCCTAGTTAGGGCTAACAGGGAGATCGGGTCGTCTTGTTGTTGCAACCAATCCCTTACATCGATGACGAAAAGGAGAAAGCAAACGTAGAGGAGTACGGGCAGCTGACAGAGAGGACAACTTGAGACGGCACTTGTATTCTCTGTCTACCTACATCGAGTTCTAATGAGGACGTTCTCAAGGTCCATCTACTGCAGGATGGGGATGGTAGTGAATGCACTTGGACGCTGAAATATTATCGGACCTTGATATGTTAAGGACAGAGTCACTATACCTCTACCACTGTCAGTCAGTATGTCAGCATCTTCAGGACTGAAGGTACAGCATTCATTTTGACAGGCTTGAATGTATACCGCCCAGCTTAACATCATGGATCATCTAAGCACATATTTCGGGTCAAGCTTGTCTGAGGGGACCCAGAACACAGGAGCTTTCAGAAAATGCTAGTGGCCCTTATCGAGGTTTTTCGTGGAATGAATAGCCTTTCACCGCCGATTCTGCTCTCAAGGGTTCTTGCGGGTGTCTGATTTTGTTTCAGCCAATCATTTTTCTTCTGTACGGATCGCCCACTCGTCCCTCCTTAGTTTTGAAAAGTCTGATTAAATGGTGTCCTCTATGGTGTTCTATTCATACCAGTGTGATGAATTTCTGAAAGTGTGACGTGACTGGAAAATATGTCACAATACCTAACACCGATCATTTGGACTTAAACGCTGACATCTCGCTCAGAAAGCAATGGCAAACCCACTGAACATAAACTTGTTTAGAAAATGAATCCGAACGGATCAACACCGTTATTGGATGCCTCGGAAGAAAGAATGTGTTATTACGAGCAGTCCCAGTTAAGTACAGCGCCAATATGGACTCTCGAATTAGAACTTGTATGGGAGTCAAATAGAGCTGCAATTAAGTAATTATAGAAATTATGGCGGACACCTCAAAGCACTCTAGAGGAAGTGGACAAGGCGGGAACAGTCAAAAAGGAGAAAATAAAGGAGTTCTAGCTCCACGCAGCTGAGGCTAAAAAAGCTAAATGGGATAATTTAATTATTGAGCTGGGAGGATGATAAGAGTTTGGGTACATTCTGGAAACTACAGCCACATGCGTAAACAAGATACGCCTGCCACAGTGGGGATACTTTGTACGGATAACGGCGTGCCCATGAAAACGGATGAGGAGAAAGCGAAGGTCTTACTGAAGAGATTTATGACACAGAAAGATCACCATGATGGGGACATCAGGGACGCAGTTAGGGAGCATCTTGCAGGTTTTATCAGGGATGACAGATATATAAGGATGTCATACAGGTAGAAGATATAAAATACACAAAGGATCCAGAGCCAGGACTAGATGACGTTGGGCATGTTTATATGAAGAATATTTCGGATGGACATTTGAGGAGATGGCTACAGTTTAAAATCTGAGCATTAGGACAGCATTAGTGCCCCAAGAGTTGGTGCACAGCTTTTTAACCCCACTCCACAAGCCAGGAAAAGACCATTCAAGACTCAGTGGCTGTAGAATTATCACCTTACAGAATATATTTGGCAAGGTATTGATGAACATGGTTGTAGGAAAAGACCATTCAAGACTCAGTGGTTATAGAATTATCACCTTGCAGAATATACTTGGCAAGGTATTGACGAAGATGGTTGCAGGACATCTTGGAAATGGAAAAGATACTCACTGGAGGGCTTGGGAGTAAAGGATAAAGGAAGACACCTAGTTACACGCAGCAACATTTGCTTGTGATGTTTGTGAACCACTCCTGGTCAGACAGGAAACAATGGCAGCCGCATTAGATCTTGAGGACGCATATAATAGACACAGATATGATCTCTCAATGCAAACTCTTATAAACAATTGTCTTATTTTCTAGATGGTGAACTGGATAGCAGCTACCTGCACTCTCGTACGTTTTCTAACCGCCTTGGTCAAGGACATCGGAGGCGAGCTTTATTATCCGGTAATTACCATACGGATCTACATTATTACGTGTGCTATGCAATGTTTGCATAAGCAAGATTGCCAGCACTGGGCAAAAGGAATTGGAGAAACAATTTGCATGTAGGCAGGGGAAATATTTGTGTGTATGCACTGAGTATACTCTGTATACAATATCTCTGTATGAAGATACACTCTATAAAACGTGTAGGTATGATTATACTCTCTATACGATGTGTATGCATGAATATACTCTTTATACAACGCGTATGCATGAATGTGGTAAGTTGTCCATCAAGATTGAAGGTGACCATTCACTTCATGAAGTGGGGTTGAAAGTATGGAGCCGTGAGTTCTATGATGGCTGGTAAGGCCTATTTTGGCTCGAAATTTTCTTAGACAATGTGGCCAAGGTAATGCTTGAGTTCCAGGAGGACGATCTCCTGCAGTGGTTTTCCTTTCTAGAATTTTTTTCACAGCTCTTTGAGTCCTGTTCGCTTCACAAGTGAATGCACGCTTGCGTAATGATGTACGTTATGAATTTAGGTTTTTGGCAGCAGTCACCAAAGTGTCGTCATGAATTCCAAAAGCTTTTAGTGAGATCTTAAGAGTGTTTTTAAAGCGCTTGGGAGCATTTACCACAGCTCAGCTCGCCGTAAATAATTCGTTTAGGGGGACTGATCTGGAACCTGAGTTAAGTGACCAGCCCATCGAATTTGATTCTTCATGAGTAGAGTGCAGATACTGGGCATGGACGCTCTTTCAAGGACTTCAGTGTCTGGGATCTTGTCTTGCCATTTAATTCTTCAATAGCTTCCTAACTCAGACTGTGTGAAAGTGGTTTAATTTTCTAGCATGTCGCTGGTAAACCAGAGTACAGGTTTCACAAGCATATAGCAGTTTTCATAATGCAACTGCTTTATAGACTTTCAGCTTTGTTTGCAGGCTTATTCTATTTCTGTCCCACACAGTCTTGTACAGTCTGCCAAACTCTTCTCCAAGTTGATATTGAGCCAACAGTTGGCACAGGAATATGAGAAAGCTGAAACATAGTGTTGCACGTCTGCCACTGAGTTGGCACGTAGAGCGCAATCATCAGAAAACAGGAGCTCACTGACGGTATCGCTGGTAGGTGTAGTTTTAGCTTTCAGCCTTCTGAGATTGAACAACTTTCCACCCATGTGGTAGTTGATGTCTATTCCAAAGTCATTGTTTTTGAAACCATTCGTCAGCATAGCTGAAAACATGAGGCTGAACACTGTTGGTGCCGGGACACAGCCTTGTTTTACTCCATTGCTTGACAAGAAGGGGCTCAGACAGCTCACCATTTTCCTGTATACTTGCCTGTATACCATCATGAATAAACGCACTGTTTGGACAAACATTTGTAGACAGCCATGTTTCACCATAATCTTCCAGCCCTTCCCTGATGACTGTGGAAATAAATATCGGACTTCTGTTCCTGACATTTCTCTTGCAACTGCCTTGCAGCGAAAATCATGTCAACAGTTCCTCTCTCTTTTCTGAATATACTCTCTATACAGCCGTGTATGCATAGACATACTCTCTATACACAGGGATCACTATTATCTCCGGTGCTGTTCAACGCCTACACTGTGAGAATTACCGGCGAGCAGTTCAGAGGACCGGGGAGGACATTGTCATATGCTAACGATGTGTTAGTATATCGTCAGGGTAAAGATAGAGATCAAGTTGCTATGGAACTACAAACAGAACTATATCGCTTAAAACACTTGGTGTGTGGAATCTGGGGCAATGGTCAACCCAACGAAGGCAGCAGTGACATGGTTATCTTTGAATAACCATATTGTCAACACTCCAACACCAACTGTAAATCTGCGCTCAGAGACGGTGGAAAGAACGCATGGCAATGAACTACCCGGGGATACGTTTTGATCCAAGTCTTGCGTATCATGAGCGCATAGACCAGGTGATGACAAAGGTCAAGCGGGGGTTGGCTGCGATGCGGGTGATGGCGGCGGCAAACGGTGATCAGTGCCATTTATATCTCCTGTACCAGGGTCTGGTCCTTTCTGTTTTGGAGTATGCCATGGCGATTCCTGACTATCAGCAGTAAGCTGATAGAAAGGATGGAACGGATACAGAACGAAGCTATGCGTATTATTCTTGGCTGTACAAGAGATACGGCATGCAGGACGATGCGCTACCTTCTTGATTTTCCAACCATTGGGGACAGAATACAAATTTCAGAGCACGTGCCTACCTCAGAGTTAACGCAAACACACAACATTCACTGCACAGTGAAATTAAGAAGGTAAAGGGCACCAGGTTAAAAAGAGGAAAGTCTGGATGGGTCAAGCCGAAGACATTATTCAACAGGTGTGGTCACTTGAGGACTTAGATCCTGGCGAGGAGTTCGTACGTATGCCAACATATTTCTTTTCGTCCTTTTCAGTTTGCATCCAACTAGACAGAAACTGCAGACAAGAAATGTTGCATGTTTCCTTAGTGACTCAATGAGCATGCTCAAGAAGAAAGAGATGGGGTGGGTCCGAAGAGCGTGGCTGCTGTCTCTGGAGCGGTCTCGGCTGGCAAAGATTAGTTTCATTTTCGTGCCAGGACATGCTGTGTACGAGGAAATTAGCGGGCTGACAAGCTTGCAGGTAAGGCTACTGTGGAAGGCGGATGAGCCATGGACCAAGTTGACATTCTGAATGCTCTACGAGAAGTAAGCCGTTCGCGAGAACCAAGTGATGAATGTGAATCTACAACCATGGCCAGGATGTGAGAAGAGCAAATTAAAAGAGGTGTGGCCAAACAAGAACACTATGCAGGAAGCCAAAGAGGATTAATAAACCAACACAGAACTGGTGTCGTCTGTGGCTACATGCTGCGGGATTCACTGAGGAGGGGATCAGAGCACTTATGGACTGAATGGTGCAATGAGGATGAACTGTCGACTAACTAACATAATCTCTATACAACGTGTATGTATGGGCATACTCTCTATACAACGTGTGTGCATGGACATACTCTCTATACAACTTGTGTGCATTGACTACTCTCTATACAACTTGTGTCCATGGAATACTCTCTATACATCTTGTGTGCATTGAATACTCTCTATACATCTTGTGTGCATTGAATACTCTCTATACAACTTGTGTGCATGGACATACTCTCTATACAACCTGTGTGCATTAAATACCCTCTATACAACTTGTGTGCATTGAATACTCTCTATACAACGTGTGTCCATGGAATACCCTCTATACAACGTGTGTGCATGGACATACTCTCTATACAACGTGTGTCCATGGACATACTCTCTATACAACGTGTGTGCATGGAATACTCTCTATACAACGTGTGT
>JACEFZ010017541.1:0-30000 GCA_014155875.1 Cepaea nemoralis | reverse complement strand
TCGGCGGTTTTCTAGATCAGAAGTGAGAGAATAGTCTTAGGCGAGGTGACTGCACGGGTAAGCTGTACTTGAATCCTCTAAAAATTGAACGCCCTCCACCACTCTCTTGTTCCTCTTTAGAAATACTGTAGAGACAGCTTCAGTCTTAATAATGCTACGCACAATTATTTTATGAAGTGAAGGTAATCTATGGAATTTCGATGAGTTAATGTAATCAACGACTTTTCGTTGGGTGAACATAAACAATGACATTTCCTATAATGAAGATAAACAATGACATTTCATAGAATGAAGATAAACAACGATATTTCATAGAATGAAGATAAACAATGACATTTCATTGAATGAAAATAATCAAGGACATTACATATAATGAAGATATCCAATGATCTTTCATTGAATGAAGATAAACAATGACATTTCGTAGAATGAAGAAATACAACGGCATTTCGTAGAATAAAGATAAACAACGCCATTTCGTAGAATGAAGATAAACTATGACATATCATAGAATGAAAATAAACAATGACATTACGTAGAATGAAGATAAACAATGACATTTCACAGAATGAAGATAAACAATGACATTTCGTATAGTAAAGTTAAACTTGTGCATTTCGTTGAGTGAATACAAACAATGACCTTTCTAGAGTAACGGCAACCTTATGACATTCACAGCGTGGCGACAATGAACTGATTGATAGTCTCACATACCAGGTTACGGTAACACGAGCAAAGATGACCAGCTACAATCCTCAAAGCTTGTCCTAGCAAGGCGTCTGTATTAGTTATATTATTAGATAGGTGAGTTATAGAATGTCTCCTAGACGGTACACGACTGTGGTGTCCCCAGCCTCTACAAACGATTTTGCCGAGACCGTAAGATCGCGAAGAACGGAGTTGGTCACAGTATAACATCCTGTAATAAGTTAGAATTCCCCAGGACCCTCTTCCTCTACTTATGTTTTCGTTCGGTATTTGGTGTTTATTATTAGGGTATTTGAGTTGTGCCTTGTTTACACATACCGGCTCTATGGGTTGGTGGATAACCAGACTCTTAGTTTCTGAATTCCCCACCTTTCCGAAGATAATGATGATGGTGGTGATAGTGATGATGATGACCGAGTCTGTTCAACATCAGCTGTGGGCCCTTTGGAAGCAGATTTCTTCAAGTTAATGGCGATGTTGAGCCGGCCGTTCAGAAAGCAATTGCAAACTACTAAATTACAATTGCCTAGTAGATCACAAACAGTAAAAAATGTTTGGGTTGAGTGCAACGTTCTGTAAACGGCATGTAACTAATTTAACGTGTTTACTGTAGTGCTACAATATATGCGCCATTCCAAAGGTCACATGGCACTACTTTCGCGCATTAGTTGCGCGGTTCGTCGTCCAAGGAACGTCTATAGGAAACTGTACAGTAAGAATGTGGTTACGACGTCGTCAACTAAACATGGAGAGATAATTAATATTCAAGATTTTGGTTTAAAAGGTACATTATTTTTTAAACTTAATGATGCATTTTAACCGTGTCTCTTATTCGCATCACAACGTGATCTTGTACGGCCCATTTGTGTTCTGCATTTAGCAGTGAGTGAGTGGCACCTTACAGTCTTGACAGACCAAAGTATGTGAGTTGGAATGTTGCCAAAATTCCATCACAATACCTGAGCAGAGCTTCAGAGAAAAATATGGTGTACAAACTACATGTTCCCTCTCTTGCCTTGTTTTCTCCAGAGGAATGGGTAACCAATACGTCTGGAACAAGGTAGGCTGCAGACGCTGGCGGCTCAGCGTCAAACCTCCGAGACCTCGCCTCCACGAGCAGGTGGCGAGTGGTGGCCAGACCCTGACACCCAAGGGACCCGACTTAGAGGCGTTCAGCCAAGTCCCACAGGTGAGGGCCTCGAACGCGCCTGGACCATAGGACGCGTGCATCTGTGCATGTCACAGTATATCAGTTATATTTCTACTCGTATAATTCTATATGAATCGGCGTTAGTTATCCCTGATATACATTCCATTGTCTGCGACTGAATCGCTGCGGAGGTCTACAGTTCGAACAGACTGATGGAGTGGACTGACAGATGCCTAAGACAGACTGATGGTGCAAACAGACCGATGGCGAGGACATACTGGTGCCGAAGACAACTGATAGCACGGATAGACGGGTGCCGAGGACAGACTGATGACACGAACTGACTGATGGCGCGGACCGACTGACGGAGTAGATAAACTGATCGCGTGGACAGACTGATGCCGAGTACAGACGTATGGCATGGACAGACTGATGGAGTGGATAGACTTATGGCGCGGTCAGACTGATGGAGTGGATAGACTGATGAAGTGGACAGACTGGTGGAGTGGACAAACTGATGACATAGACAGACCGATGCCGAAGAAAGACTGGTGCGTGGACAGACTGATGCTAAGGACAGACTGATGACGTTGACAGAATGATGGCACGGACAAACTGATGGCGCAGACAGACTGATGTTGCAGAACGAACAATGCTATAATAAGAAAATGATGAAAAAGAATATAATGCTGCGGTATTCAGGCACAAGGAGACGCTTAAGCTGCCAGTTAGTCATTTGTGTGACATCATCATCATGTTCAATGCCAAGTGGCGTAGGCGTTCATGTACCTCCACAGCACCCGGCCTCTGGTTGTAAATACAAAACCAAAGAAACAAGAAAACGTGACCACCCATCACACAGGGGAACAACAACAAAAGTCCCAGGAATTAACCAGTGGGAAACAATAAAAGTTCAGAGATCAAGCAGTTGAGAACATCAATGGTTCCGGGATCAACCAGTGGGGGAGATCAAAAGTCCCAGGATCAACCAGTGAGAGACATCAAAAGTCCTGGGGACAACTAGTGGGAGACATCAAAAGTCCCGGGATCAACCCTTGGGAGACATCAAAAGTCCTCATAATCAACCACTGGAAGACATCGAAAGTTCCGGGTTCAACCAGTGGGAGACATCAAAAGTCCTGGCATCAACCAGTTGGAGACATCAAAAGTCCTCATAATTAAATAGTGCAGGACATCAAAGGTTCCGGGATCAACCAGTGGGGTAGATCAACAGTCCCGGGATCAACCAATGGGAGACATCACAACATCACAAGTCCATTGAATCCACCAATTGGAAAATCAAAAGATGGTAGCAGTGGTGTAACAAATCAGAGATGGAAACAAAATGTTCATCTGTACAAGCCTGTCTGCAAGGAAAGCACAAGAAACGATAGTCTCCGCAATGATGTCTAGACACGAAGCCTTATCCACACCTACATACCATTCACGAGCTGTTGTCAGCAAGTGCTTTATATAATACTCAAACTGTTGCCAGCCTTGCAGCAAGTGCTTTATAGCATACACGAACTGTTGCGACAATTGCAGCAAGTGCTTTATATCATATACAAACTATTGGCAGCCTTGCAGCAAATGCTTTATATCATACACAAACTGTTGCCAGCCTTGCAGAAAGTGCTTTATATCATACAGAAACTGTTGGCAGCCTAGCGGCAAGTGATTTATATCCGACACAAACTGTTGCCAACCTGCAGCAAGTGCTTTATATCATATACGAACTGTTGCCAACCTTGCAGCAACTTCTTTATTCCGTACACAAACTGTTGCCAACCTGCAGCTAGTGCTTTATATCATATACGAACTGTTGCCAACTTGTAGCAAGTGCTTTATATCATATACGAACTGTTGCCAACCTGCAGCAAGTACTTTATATCATATACGAACTGTTGCCAACCTTGCAGCAACTTCTGTATTCCATACACACAATGTTGCCAGCCTTGCAGCCAGTGCTTAACAGAAGAGACCCAAGTCTCAAGAGATCAATAAGCAAGCAAAGCCAGGAACCCGTGTTCACACCACGAGTCGTATTGCATATACGGTGCTGGCCTAACGTTTTTCTAAAACAATCGGGACTCAGTGGATCATGTCGTCAATAGCTTACCAGACCTCTCTGCCTCCTAGAACCTTTCGTGGTGTCATCTTAGGATGGGTCTACATGGAAGCTGATGTAAATTACAGCAAAGAAAAAAAATTGCTACTGTCTCGAGAGCGATTAAACACATTACCATCTAACCTGCAGGCTACCCTGATGGCAACTGTGTCACCACGGCTTATAGAAGAGATCTGTAGCATCCGGCACATATAACGATTGACTCAATCAGTAACATCTTCCACATACAATGATTGGCTCAATGAGTAATATCCTATACATATAACGATTATCTAAATCAGTATCATCCTTCAAACATAACGATTGACTCAATGAGTAACATCCTCGAGATAAATCGATTGACTCAATCAGTAACACATTCCACATATATCGATTCACTCAGTCAGTAACATCCCCCACATATAACGATTGACTAAATCAGTAATATCCACAACATATAACGATTGACTCAATCAATTCTAATTCCAATTCCAATTTTCAAAAAAAAAAAAAAAAAAAAAAAAATCAAAATTCGGTCTCGTCTAACCTGCTTCCTCAGCGGTGGTTATTGTTGAGAGCCGTGGTTGCGTGGACTGTAAGTCCTAATCCCTACTGGTTTTATTGGTTCCTCTCTGTTCGTAGGATAAAGTTATTTTGTGCTATCTTGATGTTTACTTTCTGTCTTATGCTGGCCCTGATAAGACAGGTCCTTGGTCGGGCCTACTACGTGCTTGTTGTTTCTTGTGTTGTCCTCACCAGGCTGGTCCTTGGTCGGGCCTACTACGTGCTTGTTGTTTCTTGTATTGTCCTCACCGAGGCTGGTCCTTGTTAGGGCCTACTACGTGCTTGTTGCTTCTTGTGTTGTCCTCACCGAGGCTGGTCCTTGGTCGGGCCTACTACGTGCTTGTTGTTTCTTGTGTTGTCCTCACCGAGGCTGGTCCTTGGTCGGGCCTACTACGTGCTTGTTGTTTCTTGTGTTGTCCTCACCTGGGCTGGTCCTTGGTCGGGCCTACTACGTGCTTGTTGTTTCTTGTGTTGTCCTCACCGAGGGCTGGTCCTTGGTCGGGCCTACTACGTGCTTGTTGTTTCTTGTGTTGTCCTCACCGGGGCTGGTCCTTGGTCGGGCCTACTACGTGCTTGTTGTTTCTTGTGTTGTCCTCACCGGGGCTGGTCCTTGGTCGGGCCTACTACGTGCTTGTTGTTTCTTGTGTTGTCCTCACCGGGGCTGGTCCTTGGTCGGGCCTACTACGTGCTTGTTGTTTCTTGTGTTGTCCTCACCGGGGCTGGTCCTTGGTCGGGCCTACTACGTGCTTGTTGTTTCTTGTGTTGTCCTCACCGGGGCTGGTCCCGGTTATGTCCAGTCCTCATAAGGACTCGATGTAGGCAAAGCTAGTGAGTTCAAGTGCAAGTCTCAAGTTGTTCCCCCGATCAGCGGCCGAACTCCTTTACGTTTGTTTTCTAGTTTTACATCATCGCGTGTGGGTTTCATGCAACAAGACGACCCGATCTTCCTGTCAGCTCAGTTCAGACGCCCTATCGGAAGAGCAAACCCACCATTCTGCCTTTCACCCCGCCACAGTCAGCAGTTATTTTTCTTTTGGTCACCTTTAGGACGACAGTTTTTTTGTTTTTTTTATAAATGTCACCTTTAGGACAACGTTTTAAAAAACATATACATATAAATAATATAATAATATACAATAATAAATATATAATAAATAAAATAATTTATCAATCAATTACATCCTCCACATATAATGATTGGCTCAATGAGTAACTTCCTCTACACATAACGACTGGCTAAATCAGTAACATCATCGAGATAAATCGATTGACGCAATCAGCAACATCCTCCACAAATAACGATTGACTCAATCAGTAACATCATCGAGATAAATCGATTGACGCAATCAGTAACATCCTCCACAAATAACGATTGACTCAATCAGTAACATCATCGAGATAAATCGATTGACGCAATCAGTAACATCCTCCACAAATAACGATTGACTAAATCAGTACCATCATCCACATATACCTATTGACTCAATCAGTAAAACCTTCAACATATAACAATTGACTCAATCAGTAACAACCTCCACATATACCTATTGACTCAATCAGTAAAACCTTCAACATATAACAATTGACTCAATCAGTATCAATCTACACATATAACGATTGACTCAATTAGTAACATCATCAATATATAACGATTGACTCAATCAGTATGATCCTCCACACATAACGATTGACTCAATCAGTAACATCCTCTACACATAACGATTGATGCAAACAGTAACATCCTCCACACATAACGATTGACTTAATCAGTACAATCCTCAACACATAACGATTGACTTAATCAGTAACATCCTCCACATATAACGATTGACTTAATCAGTACAATCCTCCACATATAACGATTGACTTAATCAGTACAATCCTCCACATATAACGATTGACTTAATCAGTACAATCCTCCACATATAACGATTGACTTAATCAGTACAATCCTCCACATATAACGATTGACTTAATCAGTAACATCCTCCACACATAACTCAATCATCACATCCTCCACATATAAAGATTGACTCAATCAGTAACATCCTCCACATATAACGATTGACTCAATCAGCAACATCCTCCACATATAACGATTGACTAAATCAGCAACATTCTCTATATATAACGATTGACTAAATCAACAACATACTCTACATATAACGATTGACTAAATCAACAACATACTCCACATATAACCATTGACTCAATCAGTAGCATACTCCACATATAACCATTGACTCAATCAGTAGCATACTCCACATATAACGATTGACTCAATCAGTAGCATACTCCACATATAACGATTGACTCAATCAGTAGCATACTCCACATATAACGATTGACTCAATCAGTAGCATACTCCACATATAACGATTGACTCAATCAGTAGCATACTCCACATATAACGATTGACTCAATCAGTAGCATACTCCACATATAACGATTGACTCAATCAGTAGCATACTCCACATATAACGATTGACTCAATCAGTAGCATACTCCACATATAACGATTGACTCAATCAGTAGCATACTCCACATATAACGATTGACTCAATCAGTAGCATACTCCACATATAACGATTGACTCAATCAGTAACATACTCCACATATAACGATTGACTCAATCAGTAACATACTCCACATATAACGATTGGCCCAATTAGGCAGAGCGAGGCAACATTCTGTGGTGTTTAAGGACCCCCCCCCCCCCCCCCCCCCAAACATGTGTGTGTCAAATTTGCCTCGTCCGCTCTCATAATTAGATATTTGCAATTCAATCTGACCATTTGATCCGATGAATCCGCTTAGCGTCTCCGTGGATTAATATCCTTGCCTGGTGTGGGATATCGCCGCGACCTGCCAGACTGTGGCTGTTTTGTCACCAACATAAACAACTGAAGGAATGGCATTCACGAGTCACGTGGTTACACCTGCATTGTGATTGGAGAGTAGGTGTACATTTGGGTAATATTGATTTATTTTGGTTGTTTAGTAAACAAGTCATTCATTCTTAGAATTTACATCTTTTTCTCTTCAATTTCATGGCTGTATCAGTGCGTATTTTGGCATGCAACAGTGAAGATATTCGCAGTTGAATAGTTACATTTCTTCCCAGATTAAGCAATACACGTGATTGGTTGGTTGGTTGACTGGTTCGTTGGTTGAATGGTTGGTTAATTAATTGATTGACTGGTTAGTTCGTTGACTGTTTGATTGGTTGGTTCACTGGTTGACTGATTAGTTCGCTGACTGGTTGATTGATTGGTTGACTGGTTGATTAGATGACTAATTGGTTCGTTAATTGGTTAGTTCGTTGATTAGTTGACTGGTTGGTTCGCTGACTGGTTGGATAACTGGTTGGTTGCTTGATTGATTGGTTACTAGTTCTTTGAATGGTTGATTGATTTGTTGGTTGATTGACTGTTGATCGTTGGATGGTTGACTGGTTCGCCAGTTGGTTGGATTACAGGTTGGTTGGTTGACTGGTTGGTTGACTGGTTGGTTAGTTACATGATTGGTTAGTTGACTGGTTGACTGCTTGATTGGTTGACTGATTGATTGATTGAATGATCGTTTGGTGTATTGTTTGACTGGTTGGTTGGTTGACTGTTTTGTTGGTTGAATGATTGGTTGTTTGATTAAGTGACTGGTTGGCTCGTTGATTGGATAGTGTCTTGGCTAGCTGGATGGTAGACAGGTTGATTTATTGGTTGACTGGTTGGTTTATTAATTGACTGGTTGGTTCGTTGAATGGTTAGTTGATTTATTGGTTGATTGGTTGGTTCGTTGAATGGTTGGTTGATTGATCGTTGACTAATTGGTTCGTTGTTGGATGGTTTATTGGCTAGTTGAATGGTTGGCTGGTTGGTTGTTTAACAGGTTAGTTGTTTAACTGGTTGGTTGACTGATGATTAGTTGATTGATGATTAACTGGTTGATTCGTCGATTGTTTGAATCTTTGGTTGATTTATTTGTTGACTAGTTGGCTGGTATACTAGTTAGTTGTTTGACTAGTTGGTTGGTTCACTGATTCATTGGTTGACTAGTTGGTTGTTTGACTGGTTGGTGGTGGTCAGGGTGGTAGATTGACAGGTTGATTGGTTGTCTAGTTGATTGACTTATTGGCTGCTTAACTGGCAGGTTGGTGAATCCACTGAAGTATGTGGGTTAACTCTGAGAATCCGACGCATTGACATTCAGATCATTTGGAAACCGGAAGGGACCTGCATTTATCAGAAAGAGGTTGATTTGGAATTTTGCTTCCGTCCCAATCAACCAAATAACCAACCAACCAACCAACCAATCAACCAATAACCAACCAATCAATCAACCAATCAACCAACCAGCCAGTCAACCATCCAATCAACCAACCAACCAATCAACCAAAAACCAACCGAACAACCAACCAGCCAACCAACCAACCAATGATAAAAAAACCCAACCAGCCAACCAACCAACTAATCAACCAACACACTAACTAACTAACAAACAAACAAACTAACTAACTAACTAACTAACTACGATGGTAAGTTAATAAGTAAGTCACAAATTGCTGTAGAAAAATAACTAAATATGATGACGACTTGAAACCAGTTTATTTTTATACTTACATTGTCCCTTTATTTCTCATCATAATTTCCACCAACATTGATGTACTTATCCCATCGTTTTATCAGTCCTCCCAAACCGGCTGCATAGAACTGCGTGCTCTGCTTTCTAAACCACGTTTTCACTTCACATTCAACTTCGGCGTCATTCACGTAATGTCTCCCGCCAAGGGGGGTTTCCTGTATATGCTGACAAATGTTTGTCTCGTAAAGCGGCGCATAGCTGGGTAGAAAAAGTTATGAGGGCGAGTCAATAAGTAAGTCACACAGTTCTGTGGGATGGCAGATAAATGAAAACAAAGCACGCAGTTCTATGCAGCTGATTTGGGAGGACAAATAAAACGATGGGATAAGTGCATCAATGTTGGTAGAAATTATGTTGAGAAATAAAGGGACAATGCATGTATAAAAATAAACTGGTTTCAAGTTGTTATCATAGTAAGTTATTTTTCTACAGCCATTTGTGACTTACTTATTAACTTACACTTGTAACTAACTAACTAACTAACTAACTAACTAACTAACTAACTATCTATCTATCTAACTAACTAACTAACTAACTAACTAACTATCTAACTAACTAACTAACTAACTAACTAACTAACTAATTAACTAACTAACTAACCTACTAACTAAGTAACTAGCTAGCTAAGTTACAAAATAAATAAGTAACTAGCTATATTTAAGAAACACAATTATATTATATTTTGCTACACTTCTCTATAACATGGACTAACTAAAGATTCAACTCACCTTAAACTTAAAGATTTACAAGACTTACACATATGTGAATTCTGGCTGAATATTTTCTCCAGCCGAGACTCTCCGGTGAACAGGGTTAACGTTTGTTTACAGGGCTAATAGTTTTGTTGGGTTGAAAAGTACTGTATGTGCACAGCTCGTTAACGAATAAGCATGGTTATGTCTTGACTCAGGTCCCAACGGTCACAGATGCCCCTCTCTAAAAAACAAGGACGAGTATCGGACATTTTAGCCTTAAGTCGAGACAATGTAACAATTGCCCTACAAGTTGCAAGGGTTAATGTGACTAAACAGACACAGACTTCTCAGTTGAAAATTGTCTTATGGGAAAGTCTGACCCTTGTTGCTCTACCCAAGAATACAATCCACCGTGGGAATTTGAGGTTAAAGTACAATGGGTTTCCCTAATCTTGACTCGGTTCTTCCTGGCGCTGGTATTCATGTGACCAGGCTTGATTAGCTGTCATACTAATTAATGATGAGACTGACGCTTTAATCATGGCTTCCAACCAGATCTCTCCTCTCGCCTGTTTTATTTATTTATTTTTTTTTTATTTTTTTTTTTTTTTGGGGGGGGGGGGGGTATTCCCTGCCTGAAATTTAGTGAAGATGCCTTCCAGGCTATTTTCCTATCTACTTGTAATGCCACCGGCGTACATTTTTGCTATCCCACTAGAGCAGTGGTTCTCAACCTTTTTTGGCCCGTGCCCCCCCCCCCCCCCCTTTCACCATATTTTCAGAACGTCATTCCCCCCCTTTCATATTTCCTACCTAAAATTCCCCCACCCCTATATAGTATACGTAATAATGGAAGGTAAATATGTTAAAACAGGTCTAGACATCCACATAAAACGTGATTTGTGGGTCTACTTACTTTATAAAATGAATTTTAGAAGGATGAGACGTGCATAACTGTAAAGTATGAAGGGAAAAGCAATATCAATAATCGGTTCTTGTATTAACGCGATCTTGAAATGATCTTCATTCCCCCCCCCCCCCCCTGGAAACCCTAAAATTCCCCCCTGGGAGGGGGGAATTCCCCACCGGTTGAGAACCACTGAACTAGAGGGATGTTGGGGTAAAAATGCACGATATGCACACTTCTTGTTAAGGATTAAGCAAGGTTATGTCTTTACTGACGTCCCGTTGGTCACACCCAGGTTGATACACATATGGAAAATGGTTAGAGTTGCAGCACGAAACAGCATCTTGCAATTTCCACATTTGGTTTTCTTCTTATTTTGCTTCCTCTTCTTTGTCTTCTTCAATATCTGGATGTCGCTGTTGTACTCATGAGACCATTGTCTATGCCAAGGCATCATTATCGAATGAAAGGCATCATTTTCTGTAGACGGCATCACTTTATAAATTAGGGCATGGTTTTATTATACCATGGTATCGTTTTAAAGCTCGGCATCACTGTCTCTCTAACACAGCATCATTGTTTCTTTAGCACCGTATTACTTTCTATAGCTCGGCATCACTGTCTCTCTAACACAGCATCATTGTTTCTTTAGCACCGTATGACTTTCTATAGCTCGGCATCGCTGTCTCTCTAACACAGCATCATTGTTTCTTTAGCACCGTATCACTTTCTATAGCTCGGCATCACTGTCTCTCTAACACAGCATCATTGTTTCTTTAGCACCGTATCACTTTCTATAGCTCGGCATCACTGTCTCTCTAACACAGCATCATTGTTTCTTTAGCACCGTATCACTTTCTATAGCTCGGCATCACTGTCTCTCTAACACAGCATCATTGTTTCTTTAGCACCGTATCACTTTCTATAGCACGGCATTACTTTAGTTCTTACGTGACATCACTTTCTCTCTAACATGGCATAATTTTCTCTCTAGCACTGTAGCACTTTCTATAGCACAGCATCCTTCGCTCTAAACGGTATCACTTTCTACAGCAAGGCATCACTTTCTCGAGACTAGCATCATTTTCTATGACAGGGAACAAACCGTAGTACAACATTTTCAATGGCGTGCTCTCTGGATAAATAGTTCAACCAGAATATACAATTACAAAACAAACACGTAATTATGTGTTTTAACTTGAACTTCTGCTTGCGTTTTAAACACCACCATCACCGCAGCCGCTGCTGGCGCCGCCGCCGCCACTACCACCACCACCACTATCATCATCATCATCCACTTTTGCCGTTAAGCGTCGTGGGAAAGAAAAGTTGGCTCTCCAGCGTCCGATGAGTGGCACCGGATAGTGCCATTCCGTGTATACCACGAACGTTAAACCGTGTGTACCACAGACCGTTATTACTTCTGCCACGTACGTTGATTTAATAACTTCATTATCCCCGATTGATCTCTTATTGGAAAACAACGACCATTGAAGAAGCAGAAGAAGAAGAAGAAGAAGAAGAAGAAGAAGAAGAAGAAGAAGAAGAAGAAGAAGAAGAAGAAGAAGAAGAAGAAGAAGAAGAAGAAGAAGAAGAAGAAGAAAAAGAAGAAGAAGAAGAAGAAGAAGAAGAAGAAGAAGGAGGAGGAGGAGGAGGAGGAGGAGGAGGAGGAGGAGAAGGAGAAGGAGGTTAGTAACTGATTGCGTTGAAACGTGGAACTCAAGAATCCCTGCACGAATCAATAAGGCGATGTGGTACTGACTGAAGTTAAGAATACGTGGATTAGCTTTGACAGTTCATTAGCGCGGGTGAAACAGATTGGTATTAATTTTCACCAAAGAAAAATAAGAAATGCAGTTGACATTGGAGAGCACACAAAACAACGGACAACTTTAAAATAGACATAATGAAGTGGAAAATAATAAGTAGGTTGAACGTCGGCATACACTGAGAAGACTTAACTGAGGGAACATGACTAACGAAAGAACGAACGAAAGACCGTACTTTATTTTCAGCAGGTCAAACATTGGGCACCCGGGTCCGTTTTACATTCGCTATTTCCAATCACTCATCTTTCGTACATCAATTTCCCACTGTGCATTCTACAGTCACATTGAGAAGAAAAAACATTGTCAAATGAATGTTGTGAACATTTCCAACGCATAATACCATGTCATGAAAAAGGCAGGCAGGCAGGCAGGCAGGCAGGCAGGCACGCACGCACGCACGCACGCACGCGCACACACAGACACGCACACATGTATAAACACATACATACAAATCTACATACATACTTCCATCATTTACACAAACTCTCACAGTTATGCATATGCCATTGTTAAGAAAGGAAAAGGGGACGAAGGCCCTAATTCTAACAGCCACCGTTTAAGAAACTTGATAGAAAAGCCAATAGAGCACTGGAAATTCACCGAACCTCCAAGAGGAGATCACTCACTCTTAGTACACCGGGGGTCCCTGTGGGTATCCTGCCACAATCAGCTCCAGAGTGATGTGGTCCCTTGACAAGTAGTATCAATGAGAACACCCATAACAAAAACTTAAACACCAAGTAATAAGTAACTAAACAACTCTTCAGTACAACCTAGAATACTATATTGGGATAACATGGAGAAGGATTCCTGTGTGTATGTTTGAGCGGCATAGTAAATCATTATACGACCACAATTAAAAAAAAAAAACACAATAAATAATATATTCATAAAAGCATTACAGATTATATCTAAATTGTTAATTAAATGTTCAGGTATTTCCCCTAGCAAACTGAGATATTCATAGCTCCACTGAGATGCTAAGGGTTTTCTAGATCACAAAGGAAAATTCCATGTTTCAACGTAAAGGAAGTGAAAGTCCATGTTTAAAATAAACGGAGTGAAAGTCCATTACTAAACCACAGGAGGGCGAATGTTCATTCCTAAACCACAGTGGTGCGAGTGTTAATTTCCATATAGGAGTATGAGTGTCCATTCCTAACATACAGGGGTGCTAATGTTCATTCCCAACAACACCGGAAGTGCGAGTGTTCATTTCCAAATAAGAGTATTAATGTAAATTTCTAATACACAGGAGTGCTAATGTTCATTCCCAACAACACAGGGTTTGCAAATGTTCATAAGCCTGCGGGTGTTGGCACTGAGAAACCATGAAGTAGTAATAAAGGGTCCAGTGGTGTTTACCGGGCATGTGGTTGTTGTTCAGACAATGTATGGGCCAGTGATGACCAAGGAAGAATCACTCTACCCGCATTGGAAAGGCATCCTTCTCCTCATGCCGTGAGGACTTTGACCCTCCTTTTGCCATTGTTTATTATTTATGAAAAATATCCCATTTCCAGCCAACATTAGACCAACTTTCCTTGCAGAAAATATGTGCCAAACAATATAGTCATACTCATAGAAACAGTGGGATTAAAGAAAACAATCACCAAACAACAACAAGAACAAAGAAAGGGGGGGGGGGGGAAGAGAGAGAGAGATTGAGAGAGAGAGAGAGAGAGAGAGAGAAGGGAGAGTGAGAGAGAGAGAAGGGAGAGAGAGAGGGAGAAAGAAAGAGGGAAGGTGAAGGGATGTTTAACTAAGGGCAAGCCAGTCCGACCTAGCCCTGCTGAGCCTTATATCTCCAGCATCTGATATAGTCCTTCTTCCTTTATATTTATGTCACAGCGCCAAACCGAGACACTTGGTTTGGTCTGTGAAAGCCGTATGGCACTGGCCACTACCGGAACTCAGGTAGACAAAAGAATGATAAGCCAGTTTCATGTTAGTAGCGAGCCACCTCGGTTTGTGCTGATGAGAGATGTCGGCCCGGTTTGTTGATAAGAACAGAAGTGCTGTTCTGATTGTATTGAGATGTGGGAACAATTCCCTGAAGAGATCTGTATTCAACTAATGCCTTGGTAAATCTGTAAGTTTTAACTGATTAAGTTGAAAATAAGTAATTAATATAACCATGTTTTAAATCGCAGCACACGCCATGTTACAGGCTTGAAAAACGTTTGCGTGGGGAAACTGATGTGTGTGAACAAAGCTGTTAGGCAGGGTGGTAGGAGCAAAGAAATATAAATAGATAATATGAATGAATACTATTGAAATGGACTGTCTACAGAATGATTTAGCGTCCCGAAACCATTATGAAAATAGGATATTAACAGGCTAGTACATAGAGATGTAATCCATCAGGCATGGTGATGGGAAATACGAAGATAGGTCAGTAGTGGTGGTTAAATAGGGTAAAGAGTAAAGTCAGGTTATGCCAGCCATGATGGCACAAGATCATTTTGTTGAGAATGTATTTTACATGATTATCCTAGGACATTAATGTGTTACTGGCTAAATAGGTAGTGACTGATTTTGTGCTGTCCCTCTGTAAATGTCCCAAGCTAGCAAAAATGTGGGTTATACAATGTATAAGGTCATAAATTATAGTTAAAAAAAAAGAGTGTAGCCATGCACAAGATTGAATGCTTATGAGTAGGGGAAAATAACCATGATGATGGGTAATAGTTATAACATATGTGGAGCAGAGAAGAGTACTTACATGTTAAGTGTGGCTTTACTGGGGACAAGAATGTGATTTAGTGCTGCGTACCACCCTTCGCAGAGATATTAATATGTAGTTGTCATGTGACATGAAGGGTAAGATAGCAAAATTTATAACCGGTGTATCATAGGAAGAATGATGGGGAAAAGAGGACACAAATGTACATATTTTGCCTAGTAACACAGAATAGTACACTGAGGTGGTTTGCATTAGACAACACTGGTTGACTTTAGTGTGTAATAATAATGACATGATATATATATATATATATATATATATATATATATATATATATATATATATATATATATATATATATATATATATATATAGTACACTGGTTGTTATATTAGTACTGATATTAAGTTTCTGCCCATGAGCATTGTTCTGCTTTAATTCTGTCTCATACGGATGATGCACTCTTACTTGATACTATGGTGTGTTTATTTTATGAACTGTCTTAAGGGTATCAGAGAGTTCCTCAATTGAGTTCCTGTGTAATACATGTTTATCTTTAACTTTCTGTGAATGTTGTGATTCACCTATGTGCAAGTGTTGCCTTTGCACATTCTACACATATGGTGATTCCTGTTTCCTTTGCTTTTCATAGTTAAACATGTTTTACCTGTTGGTTATTAATTTATAATATCATGCGGCAATGTGTGTGATGTCATATTGTTGTTGATATCCTTTATCAAAACATGGACATTGCAGGAGCAGTGTGTCCTATATCATATGGCATCCCTCATAAGTTTAGGTATTTAAATGACTGAAGATGGGGAAAAGGTGGTGCATTGGGTATTAGGATTGTGGTGATGGCTATGTTGAGGCTGATCATGTAGTGATGTCAGCTAGGATGATTGGGATGATGATTGCTATGGTGAGAGTGATCATGTGGTGATGGTGGTTATGACTGTGGTGATGACTATGTTGAGGCTGATCATGTAGTGTTAGCTAGGATGATTGGGATGATGATGGCTATGGCGAGAGTGATCATTTGATTATTGTGATGGTTTTATGTCGCGATGTATGTTATATGTCTGAGTTGTTGTCGGTGACTTATGTTATAGCCGGTGTCCTGATTGTTGCTGGGTCATGTGTAGAACTGTACTTCTTGTATATTGATGTTGTCTAGCTGTCATCAGTACAAAGGTGTTTGTCCTGGTGATGTAATATTAAATTGCATACCCTATGTCTGCTTGATTGCTGTTGGTGCATTGGACTGTATTTATGTCCTCTATGTACATGTTCAAATGGCGTTGTCCTGTTAGAGTCGTTGTACACCGGTGTAGCTGAGTTGTGTTCGGTGTTGATTTTGACTAGTTTATTAGTGTTGCTGTGTAACATTGGCTTTTATGGGTGGTATTGTCAGCCTGTGGTGTTGGGGATGAGAACTTATGTTGGGCCAGAGACCTGTAGGTAATGACCTCCCTGAGCTGAAGACACTTTGTAAGTGAATGCTGGGCTGTATGGGGAGGTGGAGCAGGCTGAGGTTGTTGCATTAGAAGGTGTTCCATCCTAGCAATATCAAGTGTAATCTCATGACAGCAGTGGCAAAACTGGAGAAGACAATAAAATGGGTGACCTGATGATGCAGCATTGATTTCTGCATTTAACCATTAGTCACCTTGAAGAAGGAGGCAGGAAAGGATGATTATGCCAGACATCAAGGGTTACCTCAGAATAGCAGTAGTACAAGTGGAGGGAATAGCAAAATAGATCTATGGGTTAATTCATATGTTATATTGTATGTGCTTATTGCTTCGTGTGTTTAATATGTTTTCTTTACAATGATAATCAAAGAATGTGTTTTCCAATGTTACACGAACGGCTGGCTAGTTAGTGTCAGCAGGCCTGGGTTCTTGGTGGGATAGTAAATTGTGTCACAACTCTGTTATTTATGTCGCGTCTTGGGGTTTATGTTGTGTAACCTATGTTTTTGTAGTGTCTTATTGTCATCTATGTCAAAGTCCTTTATTGTATCATTCTACTCAGCTACTGTTTGAAGCACCTGTGTTGTGGTAATTGGTGTACCCTGTTGTCTTAAGTTCTGGTGACTGAATAGGGGCCACCCTTGGTTGATGTTTGATATATGCAGTCGTCTTTTGTATCTGTAATTGAACATCCCTTATTGAATGCTTTAGTCAGTGTGTTTGAACACAAATTGTCACCAAAATTTGTAGCAGTTGATAAATAAAGAGCTATTTTTGTACTGTTTTTGATTTGTTTGTTTAGTCTCTTTTAGTTTTTACAACCACTATTTCTACTACAGTCTAGCACCTTAATTCATTGTCTGGACCTCAAATATGACAGTTATTGTCCAGAGTTAAGGCCCCTGCCCGAGATCTCGTAAATCTTCTTATCTAATTTCTATCATTTTTTTTTTGTCAGTTGAGGGTGGTGTGAGGTTCTCTCTCTTTTACTACTTTTCTTCTTTGGCCATAACGAAGTCAGAACTACTCTCTACCTCTTAGCACCATAGTGAAGGAAGCATAAGTTTTTATGATTGTCTCCCTTTGTCTTTACCTCGGCTACATTTACATGATATGTCTCTCTCACTCCTGCCTTATGGAGGATCATAATTCTTGTTCTTTCAGGGCTCTAGCGCCGATAATATCTAGTGAACTTCAGCAAGCGTGGTTCCATTTCTCCAGCTTGGCAATGCTCCTCTTTCCCGTATAAATGTATAAGTAACCTCACATCACATGCACACATTTATAAATAACTCATTATTAATTCTCTATACATGAATACACATGCAAAGAATCACAGTCTCCTTTGAATAGAGAGACAACGAAATTATAAGAGATTTTCCAGAAAAGTGTCACCATAAAAGACCACAGGTGATATTCCAGAGCAGCATCATTGTAGTTCTTGTCTAAACATAACCATACAATGAAACTCTGGATGACTAAGAGATGTGAAGTTCATCTCTCATGTAGCGTATGAACTGAACAAGAATAAGTTTCATTACTGTCTCCCTAAGTTGAAGAAATAATCACATTTCTTTTCATTGTAGGATTAATCTATATCTTCATGAAGAAACTCTACTATACATTCAGATGTACTAGTTACAAGTTTATTTAATATGGTCTCCAACTTACCAAAAACCATCATGAATTAAAACAACAACACCACAACTTCCTGGGCTGAATTGTACGTCCTTCCCAGACGAATAACTTTTGGCAACTGCAATTAGACAATCCAAGTTTTCGCCGACATATCGTTGGTTCCTTCGTCAACATAAATCATGTTAATGAGAAGTACCTTGGATGCGCCAATGGTAATGCTCAGTTTCCGCGCGAATAGTGACTTCATTCAGTTGTGGGGGTGGGTCCTGAAGTTGCCGGAGATTGGGGAGAGGGGAAAAGTAATGTTGTATTTTCCCCGACCTTGCACATTCCCTACTTCTCCGTGACAGTGTAGGCGGATGCTATTTTAAACCGCTGTTGGTGTCCCTGGCGATGGTTGCAATTCGGGCGTTGACAATTTCTCTGGGGGAGGAGCCAAGATTGTTTCTCTCCATCCCCTCTGTGTCAAAACAGCAGGTGTTCACCACGTGATGTTATTCTCAGCAGTGCGGGCGAAGTATATTTCCAACCGCTGACAAACTTCAAACATCGCGGCAGGCACTTATGTTATAGTTAGAAAAACAGAGTGGCTTTGGTTTAACATTGTGATCTTTTGAATATATTTTATTCTATATATCAAATGTGGTTTTCCGGCGCTGACATAAAATGTCACAATGCACATACTCAATAACACACAACAACGCACTCCCTCGCATACACACTCACTCACGCATAATCACAAACTCATTAACAAAATTGTACTTATACATAAATACTCTCTCTGTGTCTTTCTCCATCGCCTCTCTCTCTCTCTCTCTCTCTCTCTCTCTCTCTCTCTCTCTCTCTCTCTCTCTCTCCATCTCTCTCTCCGTCTCTCTCTCCGTCTCTCTCTCTCTCTCCATCTCTCTCTCTTCCTCTCTCTCTCTCCATCTCTCTCTCTCCCTCTCTCTCTCTCCATCTCTCTCTCCATCTCTCTCTCTCCCTCTCTCTCTCCCTCTCTCTCTCTCCATCTCTCTCTCTCCATCTCTCTCTCTCTCTCCCTCTCTCTCTCCCTCCCTCTCTCTCCATCTCTCTCTCTCTCTCTCTCTCTCTCTCTCCCTGTAAAGCAGTGGCTAGCTTGAATTCTTGGCTATGTGTTCGAATCCCGACCTGGTGTAGTTTTGACTTTGACCTGGGTTCACATGGCGACCCTGTCTGACATAAGTACTATGACATGCCATGGCAAGTAACGAGGCCCAACGTTACACTGATCACATCACCCACCCAGTGCAGGTTTCTACCACCCAGTGCAGGTTGTCACCCACCCAGTGCAGGTTGTCATCCACCCAATGCAGGTTGTCACCCACCCAGTGAAGGTTGTCACTCACCCAGTGCAAGTTGTCAACCACCCAATGCAGGTTGTCACTCACCCTGGAAAGGTTTTCACCCAACCTTGGAAAGGTTGTCACCCAAGCAGTGCAGGTTGTCACCCACCAAATGCAGGTTGCCACCCACCCAGTGCAGGTTGCCACCCACCCAGTGCAGGTTGTCACCCACCCAGTGCAAGCTGCCACCCTCACCCCAATGCAGGTTGTCACCCACCACATAATTGCAGGTTGTTACCCACCCAGTGCAGGTTGCAACCCGCCCAGTGCAGGTGATCACCCCCAAACCCAGTGCAGGTTGTCACACCACCCCAGTGCAGGTTGTAACTTCCA
The DNA here is from genome assembly GCA_014155875.1 of Cepaea nemoralis. Taxonomy (NCBI): domain Eukaryota; kingdom Metazoa; phylum Mollusca; class Gastropoda; order Stylommatophora; family Helicidae; genus Cepaea; species Cepaea nemoralis. Next base: position 9,903 of record JACEFZ010017541.1, on the reverse strand, counting down.
CCCCAGTGCAAGTTGTCACCCCCCACCCCATTGCAGGTGTCACCCACCCAGTGCAAGTTGTTACCCCACCACCCCAGTGTAGGTTGTCACCTCCCACCCCAGTGTAGGTTGTCATCCTCCACCCCAGTGCAGGTTGTTACTCGCCCAGTGCAAATTGTCACCTGCCACCCCAATGCAGGTTGTCACCCCCACCACAGTGCAGGTTGTCACCCCCACCACAGTGCAGGTTGTCACCCCCACCCCAGTGCAAGTTGTCACCCACAAAGTGCAGGTTGTCACCCACCCAGTGCAGGTTGTCACTCCCCACCCCAGTGCAGGTTGTCACCCACCCAGTGAAGGTTGTCACCCACTCAGTGCAAGTTGTCAACCACCCAATGCAGGTTGTCACCCAACCTGGGAAGGTTGTCACCTACCCTGGGAAGGTTGTCACCCAAACAGTGCAGGTTGTCACCCACCCAGTGCAGGTTGCCACGCACCTAGTGCAGGTTGCCACCCACCCAGTGCAGGTTGTCAACCACCCAGTGCTTGGTTGCCACCCCCACCCCAATGCAGGCTGTCACCCACCCAGTGCAGGTTGTCACCCACCCAGTGCAGGTTGTCACCAACCAAGTGCAGGATGTCACCCACCCTGGTGGAACCAATCATGAATACATTTTGTATCTATTGGGACAAATCATCAATGCGTGTTTCATATACTGGATCCAATCATCAATACGTGTTTCATATACTGGATCCAATCATCAATAAGTGTTTCATCTACTGGATCCAATCATCAATAAGTGTTTCATCTAATGGATCCAATCATCAATAAGTGTTTCATCTAATGGATCCAATCATCAATAAATGTTTCATCTAATGTATCCAATCATCAATAAGTGTTTCATCTAATGGATCCACTCATCAATAAGTGTTTCATCTAATGGATCCAATCATCAATAAGTGTTTCATCTAATGGATCCAATCATCAATAAGTGTTTCATCTAATGGAGCCAATCATCAATAAATGTTTCATCTAATGGATCAAATCATCAATAAGTGTTTCATCTAATGGATCCAATCATCAATAAATGTTTCATCTAATGGATCCAATCATCAATAAGTGTTTCATCTAATGGATCCACTCATCAATAATTGTTTCATCTAATGGATCCAATCATCAATAAATGTTTCATCTAATGGATCCAATCATCAATAAATGTTTCATCTAATGGATCCAATCATCAATAAGTGTTTCATCTAATGGATCCAATCATCAATAAGTGTTCCATCTAATGGATCCAATCATCAATAAGTGTTTCATCTAATGGATCCAATCATCAATAAATGTTTCATCTAATGGATCCAATCATCAATAAATGTTTCATCTAATGGATCCACTCATCAATAAGTGTTTCATATACTGGATCCAATCATCAATAAGTGTTTCATATACTGGATCCACTCATCAATAAGTGTTTCATATACTGGATCCAATCATCAATAAGTGTTTCATATACTGGATCCACTCATCAATAAATATTTCATCTAATGGATCCAATCATCAATAAGTGTTTCATATACTGGATCCACTCATCAATAAGTTGTTTATGTATTAGAGTCAATCATTAATATGCGATTTATTTATTAGAGCCATTCATCAATAAGTCTTTTATTATTGGAGCCAATCATCGATAAGCCGGTCTCCCTAGTCTAGGGGTTAGCGACTTTCTACGTAATCCAATTTATCCACGTGAGCAAAAGCAGTTGCCCGAGAATCGTTATCGGTTCTCGCTGCCGCCGTTACTTACGGGATATGTGAGGCGGCCGCTCAGAAAGCAATGGCAAACTATCGAGCGTAATCTTGCCAAGAAATCAACAACAGCGGTAAAATGCTGGTGTTGACATCGATGTCCTGTAATAGGATATGTGGAAAACAAATCATCAATAAGTGATTTATTTATTAGAGCTATTCATCAATACGCGTTTTCTTACTGGAGCCAGTAATTTATCAGCGATTTATCCGTCATAGCCAGTAATCAGAAAGAGTTTTATCTAACACCAATTCTAAACACTACTTCTGAAAAAAAAAAATGATTTCTCTCTTTGGGTGTTTTCTTGTCCGTGACATTTTCAGCACGAGCGGTCGCTGGGACAAGACTGCCTCGATTTGGCCCCACAAATTGATCAAGCAGCGAGACAACAAAATGACATTAATAAAGCACGCCTGCATTCTCTCCACCAAGTTAACCCTGCACCCCAGTCTCTCGCTTCTTTTAGATTGTCTATACTTCTGTTAAATTTTCCCCTACAATTCTTTCCGACTTTTCTTTTCTAGGCTGTCACAGTATTAATAATATTTTTTTTTCGCTGACTGTTTGTATTATATGTAACAGCTAACTATAATTTTACTATTTCTTCTTAAACTACAAGTCGTACATTTATTATCCGGCTAAGTAACTTTGACAGATAAATCGATGGAATGATACGAACGTGGCGGAATAAACAAACTAGATTCAACTGAATTCGTTAAAAGCGAACAGCTAACAAGATTTTATTTTAAAGAGGTAAGTAGGTTTATTTTAAAGGGTATTTGTTAAAGTTTATGTTCTTCTCTTATCCCGTTGCAAATTTGTCTAGACCAGGTATATCGTTTCTTGAATTGTGTGGTTGATTGATTAGTTGTTTGGTTGATTGATTCGTTGTTTGATTGTGAATACTCTTGATGTCTTGAGTTCAAACTTTTAAGCCCGATGCTTGCCGTTATATATAATAAATATAACAGTTAGATGATTAAGTATGCTAGAGAGAACAAGTAAACGGGCAGTGTCTTCACACAGAAAGAAGAGTAGATAGAGATATAGAAGCGAGAATATAGAAAGCAAACATGAACTATTAAAAAGCACCTATTCTACAACATCCAAATAACAGCACGAATACAACATAGAAGTTAATACGTGTTTCATTCGTCCTAACGCTGGACAGACAGAACTACAAAAATTAGATTGTTAAGAGCATGCATCTTTCCCATTGCAACATACGCCTGTGAGACATGGACACTTACTAAACAAGCTGAACAGCGCATAAACGCCTTTGAATATAAATGTTATAGACGAGTTCTACGAATATCTTGGGTAAAGAAAAGAACAAATGCATCAATACTTCAAGAGTTGAATATTGAAGAAGGTTGGCTATTACAGACGATAAAACAAAGAAAATTGAAATATTTTGGTCACTTGAAACGTCACGAAAGTTTGGAGATAACAATAATGGAAGGGTATATGCCTGGGAAGAGAGGAAGAGGAAGGCCAAAGAGAAGATGGGTGCAGGATGTGGCGGATGATCTCCAGATGGGTGTATCAGACGCGGGACATCTTGCTATGATCGAGAGGTTTTCCGGAAGGTTGTTATGGGAGCGAGGTTCTGCAAAGGACATGCTACTGCTACTGAATGAATGAACGCTGTGTTCATCTCAACATCATCTCATCTTGTTTCTCTTATACCGTTCGGTGCCGAGAACGCTATGTTATCAATGCCAATCATGGGCCATCCTAGAAATGCACACGAGAAGTAAGACGTTTGCGAAAAACCAAGTGATGACTGAATCTACAACTATGGTCAGACATCAAGTTAAAAGAGGTGTTGCCAGACAATGGCACTTTGCAGGAAGCCAAAGAACATTAATAAGCCAACACACAACAGGTGTGGTTAGCCGCTACTCGCTGCGGGATTTATTGAGTAGGGGATCCGAGCACTTATGGACTGAATGGTTTCATGTGCAATGAGGATGATCTGTCCACTGAATAACTAACTAACTAACTAACTAACTAACTAACTAACTAACTAACTAACTAACTAACTAACTAACTAAGTAAGTAAGTAACTAACTAACTAACTAATTGGAAAAACACAGGCGTAAAATCACATTGTGTGAGATTAGATGCATGTGAACCGCAGCTAGAAAACCAAAACGAGGTAAAGCGACAATTGAGAAACAAAAAACAAATGTAGGGATAGTATCGATTACTGATTTTGTAGAAAACCAAAGAATTCGATAATTCGGACATTTAGCTAGAATTAAATAAGATCAACAGGCAGCTAAAGCGTTCTTCATGAGAACATCGAGATACTTGGCGAGAGAACGACCCAGAAAGAGATGGCTAGATGGAGTAGAAGAGACATTGAAGAACAGAAATATGATATTAGCATAAGCGAAATGCAGAAAATTACAGCGACCTCATTGTGTAACGCTTTCCGGCAACAGAACAAAACAGAAGAAGAAGAAAAGAAGAAGAAGAAGAAGAAGAAGAAGAAGAAAAAGAAGAAGAAGAAGAAGAAGAAGAAGAAGAAGAAGAAGAAGAAGAAGAAGAAGAAGAAGAAGAAGAAGAAGAAGAAGAAGAAGAAGAAGAATAGCACACTGGTCTTGTAGCTAATTCAATGCCAAGGAAAAAGTAGCGTTGTACCAGTCATGGTACACAATGAAATAAACAAGAATTATAATATAAAAGAAAAGAAGCAGCGGCTGCAGGATATGCATTACAAACAATTAGATATATTTAGCTCCTGCGAAAAGCTGAGACATACTAAACACAGGCACATAGTACTTACCTTACAGTGGACTCCATACAGGTGAAATAGAGTGACAATTTTCCAACAAGGAACAACCTCTCTTGTTGGTAGTGTCTTATAATACTTACATTTTTTATTTTATTTTTTTTATTTTATTACTTTATTATTATATATTTGTTAATTGTTCATTGTTTTGGATAATTTTTATTCTGTTTCACCTGTATGGAGTCCATTGTAAGCGTGGGCGGTCATGTTTTGCCATCTCACTTGATCGCCAGAGTCGTGGATCAGCTCCGTGTTATTGTCTCAACCATGCCACGTGGCCAAGCCATCCAGGTATTTACTTCTCGGTCTTCACCTTTTCTCTTCCCATCGATCTTGCCAGTTGTCATCAAGTTCTCCAAGTTATTTCTTCTTACAACATGCGTGATCATAAGAGGGCTAATTAAAATAAGCTATTCGAGTTGATTACGTGCAACTGTACAGCAAGAAAATAAAACAACACGAATAACCGAAACACTAACAACTCGCAAGAGGGCCACGGTAGTCGTCCATATAGGGCCGAAAGATCCAAACAGACTCAAAATAAAAGTATTGCAACAGATCCGTTCACCAACCTGTGTTATTAACTAGTGCTTTTTGTCTGGCTCCAATCGGAAACAAAGTTGCATATCCTTTACAAGACGTCTCAGCCAACCCCAGCATCTTGTTGGTAAGTTTACGTTCAATAGTTTCCCATTGCTTTCTGAACAATGAATCTCTTACCTTGTATGAAAAACAGCGCTAGGCGGTCTGCTTCCAAATCGCCCACAGCCGTGTTTCGAATGCGGTACGCGGGATAGCGAATTGCGTTCGAAACTCCTTTGTCACAGAGCCGACTGGCTCTATGAAAGAGGTGTTCAATAGCCAGTACCTGTGTACAAGTCTGGTGTACAATATCCAGTATCTGTGATCAAGTCTGGTGTACAATATCCAGTACATGTGTACAAGTCTGGTGTACAATATCCAATACCTGTGTACAAGTCTGGTGTACAATATCCAGTACCTGTGTACAACTCTGGTGTACAATATCCAGTACCTGTGTACAAGTCTGGTGTACAATATACAGTACCTGTGTACAAGTCTGGTGTACAATATACAGTACCTGTGTACAAGTCTGGTGTACAATATCCAGTACCTGCGTTCAAGTCTGGTGTACAATATACAGTACCTGTGTACAAGTCTGGTGTACAATATCCAGTACCTGTGTACAAGTCTGGTGTACAATATCCAGTACCTGTGTACAAGTCTGGTGTACAATATCCAGTACCTATGTACAAATCTGGTGTACAATATCCAGTACCTGTGTTCGAGTCTGGTGGACCAAACAAGCAGGAAGATCACAGGCAATTTGGGACATAATGGTTCCACATCACAGTTGACCATTGTCCCGTGTAAATGAATCGTTCACTGCTTTTTTGAGATTCTGTATATGAAGCAAAAATATCCTAGATATCTAACTCCCAGTCGCCTCCTCCCATCTGTGGGAATCTGTATTTGGAGCCAAGATATCTATCTTACATCTTCTCTTACCATTCTTGGGTCCCAATCTATGAGCAAAGATCTTTAGCTCACAATTGTCTCATACGATCTGCGGGACCCCATTTATAAGCCAAGATATCTAACTCCCAATATCCCCATACCATCTGTGGGATCTTAGTGCCATGTTGTTGTTGGGTACTGTTCAATGTTGGCTCGTTGTCACAGTACAACAAATGGCACACTTTTCACTCTGGTTGATAACAGCTGGCAAATGACTTCACATACACATTCGTTACAGTGCACCTAATAGGTTTTATTGGTAACACATAGTGATTCAGCCTCCGCACCGACCAGGGCTGGTCCCCAATCAATGAGTTACACTCCCAGACATCGTTTAAATGGTAGGCAGTGTGTCACCTCAGTTCCTACTTTCGTGTCATCCCTGGCGTCATGGTCTAGATGTCATCTAACTCTGTCAACGCTTGAATTCAAAGAGTAAATGGAAAACTTGTACAACTTAGCCTTTTTTCTGTATGAATGCACAATAATTACCACACTGTGCTAGCCTTTCGTGAACGCACCTTATCAGTATCTACAATCCTCTCTACACGAACCGTTTGGCGACGTAGATAATCTCAAACGGCTGTAGAGCCTGATTTACGCTTCGTTCCAACCGGAAACTAATTGAATCAGTCAAACGCTTTTAATAGTATTGTTGAACTTACTCAGCTGACTTCTTCCACGTTACCTGATCACCTGCCCCCCCCCCACCCCCCCCCCCCCCCGCAAATGATTCTAAAAATATATTCGTGGCTGACTTTCTGTTTCATCATTGTCAGAGCCTAGCAGCAACATCGTTACGGCGCCCGGCGGACAAGAGTTGTCGCGCTGGCGAGATTCTTACCTGACACGCGACCAGCGCTGACGACAGACGCACGCAAAGCCACGTGACCCCACCAGAGGCAGTGGGCAGTGTGTGTTAATCTCAGACCAAGCTGGGACTGGACATCTGAACGGACGTGTGTGTCGAGAGCAAGGCGTTTTGTGTGAATCTCCGTGGTTGTGAGCTGAACGACTGATATCGTGAGCGCCAGACCTATGAGCTGTATTGTGGTTGTGAGTTGTTATATGTTATACATTGCTGTAACTATTGTTATGTATTTAATGTGGTAATAAATCCATAGAAATTGTGTTGCTGTGTCTTACGTCGAATCACGTTGTACTTGTACTGTCTCACATGTGTTAGCCAACGAGCCTAATAGAAGATCCTGACATGTGTGGACGTGGGTTGCTCGTCTTATTTAAGAACCTAATATATTTAGACGTGTGTTGTTCGTCTTTGTTATTTAAAACTATAATTCTTCTACTTGTAAAATTTGTCAAGGTTATAGTAATGTACATGTGATCGGAAAAGTCTCAGTGTGATCCATTACTACATTGTCTAAATATGTTTAAGATCATTAGTAAATGTACAGTACATATTGTTTGCTCCTGTAAACGTGTTAAACATTTGTGATTTGTAAAAATTGTCACCGTTTGACCTTGTCAACCTTGTGATTTTGCCACCATTTTGACCTTGTCGCCATCTTGTAAACTTGATGTCTTTGTCCTTACTGAATGTCATCTTGATGTAAGTGATGTGTCATCAATGTTATTGAGTGTTCAAATACAGATAGATTGTTTTTGTGTATTGAGTTTGTGGAACGCAAAGAGTTTTGGAAAGAGTGTAACTTCTGTTGAAAGAAACACTGTTGACGACAAATTTACGACATACAATTATACTCAACGCCATCCAAACCTAATCAATACTTAGTGACTTACAGGCACACACCAACAAACACACGCTAACTTATTTCTCTCCAAAAACAAAGCAGGTTTTTGCGTACCATCCATAACCCTGCCGTAGAGGTCATTAGTGGTTCTGAAGTACGACCCTACAGTTTGCTAGCCCGATTGCCCAACCTTTCGTCACCATATCCAAGGGCACTTGAGTATATTTTTCTTCATTTTAACTTTACGTATGCATTAGTGGGCACGCATCGTATAGTCAAATCAATTGTAAGTTATTTTTCTACTAACCATTTGCAACATATTTTGTGTAGTTAATTTTCATTGACGTATTTTCTCCATCATGTCGTCATTATTTGATTTCATCGATATGGGGTTAAAATTAAAGTTACAAGGTGATGAATTAACAAAATGGAGTGAGAATAAATACGCAGAATACCTACTTGTTCAGGAAAAAGCTGCTGAACGCGATGAAAGAGCAGCAGAACGAGCTGCCAAGCAAGCTGAGGCAGAAACAGCCTTGAGACAGGCAGAGATTGAAAAAGCTGCCAAGCAGATAGAAGCAGAAACAGCTTTAAAACAAGCAGAAATAGCAGCTCAGAGTAAGAGGGAAGAACTTGAATTACAATTGAAAATTAAACAACTCGACACTGAGACTGCAATGAATAAAGAGTCAAAGAAATCTGAAAGACTGGAAAAAGAAAACCAGTATAAAAAGTACCAAGGTATCGTTCGTAACTATACCTCGGGTGACTGCATAGCAGCCTTTACCCAAAATTTTGAGACATTAATGGAACATTACCAAGTTCCACTTTCGGAATGGAATATTTTATATATGAGGAGTCTATCTGGGGAACCTCTGAAAGTCATTGAAACCATCCCCAAAGACCTCAGAAAAGAGTACCATTACATCAAATCTAAATAATGGCACATTTCATGTTAGATGAAGCAGGGTACAGAGAACAATTCAGTAAACTGAGTCCAAAAATCAACTCAAACGTTCTCTGACTACCTCTGTTTAGTCCGAGACATTTTCAGCAAATGGACGTCATCAGCCAAAATTAACAAAATTATGATAAATTAGAAGATCTCATTATTCGAGATAAGTTATTTCTTCTATCCCACCATCTTTTTCTAAGTTCTTACAGGAGAATAGATGCACAAGTGTGGAAGAAATGGAAAGACGTGGGTCTGCCTATTATACGGCAAATAAACAGTGTTTTGCCACTGAAGCTACTGACAGTAACTGGGTAGCAGCAGCCAACTATGAGAACAACTATAGTAGGCAAAAACCACACAGGCCTACCTCTGATAGAGTTAGACAATGCACTCACTGTAAATTGTCTCACCATTTGAACGAGATGTGCGATAAAAACCCAGGGTACCTAACATACTTGCAAAATATGGTAAACAGACAAGACGTAGAACGTAGATCGTTCAAAAGTGCACGGTAAATGTTTCTCTGCAAGGCTTACGGTCACTATCGTATGGATTGTAGAGGCAGGCATATGACCAACAAAGCCAATGCCGCCTTGTTCGATAGCTCAGCGTCAGAAGACGAAAATCCAGAAAAACATCCTGTACATGCAGCACAGGCTTGTGATGTATTTAGTGCCAACAAATGCACTGTCTGTAATACCTTCAATGAAAATGGTACCTTAACATGCGGGCACGCCGTCCCTATTGCCAATGAGGAAGCTAACTTGGCAATAGACTCAAAATACAGTTCAGCAAAGAACGTAAGAAAAGTAAACATCACAGACATGAAGACAACACCAGACTTTGTACCATATTGTAATAATGTTGTTAACATCACTCAACCTCATTCTTTATATAAAGAGGTCAATGCTCACAAGAAAAGTGAGGAATTGAACAAAACCTCAAAACTGTCATTAGGAAAATTAACATTCCATAAAGGTTACATCATGCACAGTATGCACATGTGTGCGACACAGGTCCTTCTTATCGTCTTCGAAGACTTACGATCTAAAGACTACCTAGATAGTGCATCTATTCAAAACTGTCGTAGTTATTCTGGGGCCTAAAATA
>JACEFZ010017540.1:27500-42030 GCA_014155875.1 Cepaea nemoralis | reverse complement strand
TTTGGGCTTAGCAGAGCCTCTTCTCACAACTTAAGACATAGTGTTTGTACAGCACTCTTTCTGGAAACGAAAGACAGATGGAGTCAAATATTCCAGACCAGTAAAGGCGGAAGTTAGCCATTGTTCGGACCTGGTGAAAGTTGGCGGCTGTCTTCTGATAGAAGAATATATATTATTTCGTGCCGAAACCTACACTCACACACTCTCATACACAAAGCTTTACATGACTCATAAGTCAGCTACAATTCTGTTAGACAGAAGTATCCCAACTGAATCAGGCAAGGGACATACAATTCCTGGAGCCCCCCATGAGAAACACAACTGGTCTTCGTGACGGATCGACTGTATGTGCCGAATATTGGCGCCTTTCTTCCCAACAGCCCCTGCGGCGACGCTATTATTGTAGGTTAGCCAATGAGTTTAGTTAGATTCAAACACCTGACTTGTCTATCATTGGGTGACACGGCTATTCTTAGCGCTGATGCCACATTCTTCAAATTCCAATGCTATCTGGTGTGAACGCTTTTGTAGAGAACTGTGTTTTGAGGTAGTGATGTGCAGAAGTGAACCGAACTGAGTGCGCAATATGCGACAGTCTGGCTGTCTGCCTGTCTTATTACATGGTAACATGCATTGTTTACACACACAACATTCATCTGACTTTATTTCCCCCATGTGAATTTAATATGCAAAATAGTTAATTAATGTACGAAAGATGACTAATTAGAAGGGGCCGAATAGTAAGACTGGCCTGCGTGCCCAATTTGTGACCATTTGAAAATAAAGTTCGTTCGTTCGTTTTCCATCCATCAATCCATGCATCCATGCATCCATGCACGCAGCCTTCCATGCATCCATGCATGCATGCATGCATCCATCCATCCATCCATCCATCAGTAAAGTATACCATCCATCCATACATCCATCCATCAATATATCAGCCGTGTTAACTTTCCATTAATCCGTCCATAAATCTATCAACCATGTTATCTATCCGTCCATCCATTAATCTATCAGCACAGTTATCTATCTATCCATCCATCAATCTATCAGTCCTGTTATCTATCCGTCCAGCCATCATCCTATAAAACCAGAAAACTATCCGTCCATCCATCAGTCTATCAGCCCTTTTATCTAACCGTCTATCAATCAAACTTTCAGCCCAATTCACCCTTCCATCAATCTATCAGACGAGTTATCTATCCGTCCATCCATCAATCTATCTTCCCAGTTATCTATTTGTCAAAGACTCGACCACATCCCCTCCGCCAGGGAGAGCGGTCAATTCCTGGAGGGACCAGGAGGAGATGCGGTGCCCGAGGCAAGAGCAGGGGAGATGAGGGAATAGTGGAAGGTTAGCCACTCCCTCATGATACACGCAGGCGGTGTGCAGAGAGTTAGCACTCTAATCACGATACCACCACACCTCATGAAGCCAGAGCACAGTTGAGTAGACACTCAACAGGCCACGTTTTGCCAGCAGCGTGCGATGTGAGGTAACACGCACGAAGGAGAAGGTCACCCCCGCGTGGTGTGTAACCACGGGAGAGATGTTCGGCAGACGGGAGACTGGACTTGGGGCGTTCACATCGTTTAGAATAACGTTAGGAGTTTTGTGTTCACTAGTAGATAGAGTTAGCATAGGGTTAGCAGTTTGTGTTAGATAATTCTGTGGCTGTATATTGTGTATTGCATTAGCGACTGTTTACCGCTTGTAAGCGAGCCAACGACAATAAAATGGACCATGCATTTTGCCTCCCACACGACTTGCAAGTTGTCTTGTATGGGTGTGTGAGAAGTACCCGATGATGCCTGTCAGTTAAGTTGTTGACAGGCCAGGGTAATTGTGGTTGTCAGAAGTGAAGCTTGAATGTAATATTCAAGCTACTCCACTCGTCCACGAAGGCTCTAGACTAGGGTTTAATTTGTGTAGTGACGGTGATTTGTGCAGACGAGAGAAATTTTGCAAGCTAGAATTGTGCCTATCGTGACGTATTAAACTGTTTAATTGTGTTTATGAAATATTTATTTAGTCAAAGTATGTATTCATCAAAGCTGTAAGTATTAATATTCTTGTTTTCTTATATTTATTTATATATTTACCTTTTTGGTGAGAAATGAGTACCAAAAATGATTCACGGCGGAGCGATACAAAGCCAGCCGACAATATCGATTTTTCATCGCGCTGTGCTGTGACGTCAGATGATTGACAAACAGTCGTCTGAGCTCATTAGCATACAGCAATCGAGTGTATAGAGAATTGCTAAACAGCTGCTCGCCTGAATCGGTACGTTATATCATTTATTATTTATTTATTTCAACTACTAAAGGAATATATTTATTTATTTAAACATTATGATGTTATTTTTATTTCTTTAAAAGCAGATATGCATATTTTTGGTCATATTTTCTCTGTGTTTACCGTCACGATGGAACTATTTTTTGGCCAGGCAGATGATACTTGCCTGCACAACACTTACAGAAATTAAATAGAGTAGTAACATAAGGCAATAACGGATAGAACAAAGACAGGACATTGACATTTAATTTATTTAATACATATTCTAGTTGTTCGTGAACCTGTCTGTCATTGTCTAAGTCATTGTCCTTAGGGGTCTGGGTTAACATATCGTGTAATAGGCCTGATTACTACGGCCCTGCATATCAAAGGGCGAACTACACCTGATTACGGCCCTGTGTACCAAATATAGTTTGCTGGTAACGACACGTGCCTCCACCCGAAAGTACCAAGGTGACCTGTGGCAACGGAGTTCCGTTCCCCGATCCTCGGGAACGTTAAAGCTGAGTACACTTATATATTTTGGCATGCAACTTGATTAATAGTGCATCTCTTTTTCAGCTTGTAACGCATTGACATATTTGTATACTCTGTTTTTCTGCAAGATAAATCTGGACAGGGTATAAACAGAAAGCACAACTGATAGTGATCAGATAAAAACAAACATAACATATCAAAGATAAATAACTGATAAAAGTCATCATTGCCTGTCACTGCGAGCCGAATACTAAATTAAGATGGCAACTTTATCAGACTTCATAAAAGCAGGTAAAGATCTAGAATTAACAGGAAAAGAGCTACAACAATATGCAGATCAAAAATTTAAAGAAGCAAAAGATGCTGAAAAGGGACGAACGCGCACGAGAAAGAGAAGAAGAAAGACAACATCAAATACAATTAAAACAACAACAGCTAGAACATGATAAGACAGTTAAACAACAACAGTTAGAACATGATAAAGAGATAAAACAAAAAGAATTGGAAGTTAAGCAACAACAATTACAACAGGATAAGGAAATAAAACAAAGGGAGTTAGATCTAAATGAAAAACAGATTCAAGTAGAATCAGAGACACAGTTGAAAATGAAAAGCATGGACGTAGAGTCACACTCAGAGATCTCTGCCACTAAACTAAGAAGTCAACAAGAGGAAAATAAGTTCAATAAATACAAAAATATTATCAAACCATATTGTAAAGAAGACTCAATATCAGCATGGACAGAGAATGTAGAATATCAATTTAAATACCACCAAGTTCCATTAGAGATGTGGGCCCCAATTTATACAAAAAATCTCAGTGGTGAGCCCCTCAAAGTAATAGAAACTATACCAACAGAGCTTAGATCTAGCTATCAATACATCCATGATAGGATTATGCAGCACTTTTTACTTGATGCCCCTGGGTATCAGGTTCAGTTCTCAAATCTAAAACCTAAACCTAGTGAAACCTTTATTGATTATGTTTCAAATGTACAGAGTGTACTAAACAGGTGGCTTAAAGCAGCTAACATAGGAAAAGACTTTGATAGATTAAAAAACTTAATTACTATGGATAAGGTTATATCCACCATTCCTTCTCCGTTTGCCAAATTTTTGCAGCAGTCAGACATTGAAAACATAGAGCAGTTTGAAAAGAAAGGATCAGCATATTTTTCTTCTAACAGAGATGTGTTTAAGACCTCAAATGACTCTGAAATAGTTTCCTTTGTCAAAGACCAAACTAAAAACTACCAAAGTAATAGGAAACCTTATCAGAAATACGATAAGAAAGAGAGGAAAGTGGAAAAATGTATCCATTGTCACCTTTTACATGACACTTATGCTATGTGTGACAAATCGCCAAATTATCCGGCGCATCTTGAAAATGTGATCAAGAAACAGCAAAGTAAAAGATCTGCATACAGGCGTGCAATCAAATGTTTTTTTTTGTTCCTGTTATGGCCATTATAGTAATAAGTGCCTTGGCCGGCAGCGTATGAAAGCCAGTAATGCCATTTTGATTGACACCTCTTCAGATGGTGGTAGTGAGAATGAGTCTGAGAGTGAAAGTGACTTACCTAATAACCAAGCAGAAAATGTTTGTGGTGCATACGATATGTTGAGCTTCGACAGCTGTGAACGATGTCACCAATTCCATACAGACGCGAAAACTAGAATGTGGACATACAGTACCTATGCTCATCTGAGAGTGTAAACGCAGCAGTAGCCTCCAGAGGCAATCTTGTGTTCCACAATGCGATGGTCAATGATGTAGCATGCCAGTGTTTGCTGGACAGCGGCAGTACCCTTATTGGTCTTCGGAAAGAACTGGTGAATCCGGGTGATTACACAGGTGATACTGTCAAATGCCGTACCTTTTCGGGTAACATTGAAATCTACCCTTTGGCAAAAGCCCAGATTGACTCTCCTTTTCTCTCTGGTACCTTTACCTGTGCAATACTGAACAACCCTTGTACTGATTTAATTCTGGGGTGCTTACCCCAACTGAAAACATTGTACGATTGATGAAATAGTTGCATGGGAAAAAGTAAAGGCAACTATTACAACAGCCAAAACAGACACTTCAAAACATCATAACATATTACAAGATGAGACACTACTGATGCTTTCTACAACCAGCACAGATGACACAAACAAACAGAAACTTTTACACCACCAGAAATCTACTCTTAATGTGTCTCCATACTTAAAATTGTTAAAGGTCAAAGCCAGAGTGACCAAAAATGCATCTTGTTTATTTAGACGTAAGAATGGCATTTCAACTACAGGTCATGCTACTGGTAACCATGAACAGGTGTTACCTGAACAACACCGGTTAACTATGCCAAAATATGCACATAAAACACCGGTGACTGGTCATCTTGCATACAACAACACCAGACCAGGTTTTTTCAAGAAGATAAAATTATGTTTTCATAATGTATTTGCGTGTAATGTCTGTCAACAATTGGTACAAAAGTTTAAGGGTAGACATCCTACAACTGAAGTACAACCTTCTATACTGGCTCCCAAGCCATTTGATAGAGGAAGGGTCAGTTCTACCACAAACACACAAACAACGGTGCAAGAACCAGTGATCTTGAACTTGATCAAGACAGATTTAGGCTACTTCCATACCAACGAAATGGCAACGACTATTCAAGGTGGTACATAACCATGGTACATGTTGACTATGAAATATCGATAAACATACACTTAGAGATATTCCATGTCAACATGCGTAAACTTTACTTTTCAAGACAACAGACAGAAGTAGAGACAGACGAACATATTGCAACAACACCAAGTGATCAGACGACAGACATACATAACGCAACTACACTAGGTAGCGAGACTGGCAGTTCCGACAATGGCAAGACATCTAGTGAATGCACAGAATACACACTTAGCACCACCTACTGTACTAAATCAGGTAGACGACGACGGAATGGAACTACCCGTTCCCATTGTAGACAAAACGGCGACATTGGACAGTATACATATAGATCAGGGACTAACAGACATTCAACGAAGACAATTAGTTGATTTAGTAACTGAATACAAAGACCTATTCTCTGACATCCCAGGTAGAACGGACAGAATCGAACACTCCATTCTTCTTTCGGACCTCAAGCCTATTAAATGCAGGCCGTACTCTATCCCACTTAGCTATAGGGAAAATCTAAATAAGGAAATTCTTAATTTAGAGGCTAGCGGGATTATCCAAAAGTCTACATCTGAGTACTCGTTTCCAATCGTCCTAGTTAAGAAGAAGGATTCCACAATTCGACTCTGTGTGGACTATCGAAAACTTAATAACATCACTAAGATCGACGCAGAACCTATTCCTTCCTGCGAAGATCTTATCTTGGACATGTCTACTTCTAAAATCTTTTCAAAACTAGATCTTACTAAAGGATACTGGCAGGTCCCGATGCAGGCTCAATCTATGCATCTTACTGCGTTTTCAACACCTTTAGGACTATACGAGTGGCGATTTCTTCCTTTCGGACTTCGAAATGCTCCTGCCACTTTCGTGCGCTTAACTAGAGATCTGTTACATGGAGTGACGAATACTGTGACCTATATAGATGATATATGTGTCCATACTGAAGACTGGACGACACACTTACTGAAACTGAGACATGTCTTTGATAGGTTGCGACTCTTCGGTCTCACTGTCAAACCGAGCAAAGTTGAATTAGGCCTAAAAGAAATTGAATTTTTGGGTCATGTCATCTCTCAAGGTCAACTGAAGACTGACAATAGGATTATTACAAAAATTATGAATCTAACCATGCCTACTACGAAAAAGCAGGTTAGAAGTCTTTTGGGATTAGTTAATTACTATAGTAAATTTATTCCAAACCTAGCTGAAATAACTAGTGTGTTTTCTAATGTATTAAAAGCATCAGTAAAATTGGATGTGAAAGATGCATTATTAATTTCTGCATTGTCAAAATTGAAAATTCTTTTTAGTAATGTTCCCATCCTCCGCTTGCCTAATCCTGGGCTCGTTTATTATCTTAGGACAGATGCCAGCAGGATCTCCATCGCTGCAGTCCTAGGCCAATTTTATGAGGGCATCTTCCATCCGATTTGTTACGTGAGCCGTAAGATCACACCTGCCGAGTCCAGATATTCGATAGCAGAACTGGAAGCCCTCAGCGTCATCTATTCAGTGAGGAAGCTCCATCGATTTCTGGCGGGTGTACACTTCATTGTCCAGACAGATAATTCTCCCATTACGGTCATCCAAACTGGGGTGCACAGAAACGACCGGATATACAGGTGGTCTCTGATACTTCAGAACTATACGTTTAGTATAGAACATATCAAGGGTAAGGACAACATTCTGGCTGATACCCTCAGTAGACCATCTGAGGTAATAATACCTGAAATCCCACATAATAATGTAGAGTGATAGTTAGTACATGAATACAGTACAATATGCTATGTAAAATAGGTTACATATACACCCATGGTGTGCTTAAGAGTGTACCAAGTACAACGAACTATCATGTGTCCGTAGACATTAACTGGAGAACTGTGCTACAGAACTTAGATACTACCGTGTGAATCAGGACAGCTCATTTCCAACTAAGCTCCAGTCCGGTGTATCATTTGTGTGAAATTTAGAAAATTTAGAAAACAGTGTCAGAACAGTGCTTAATTTCAGACACATAAAGACTAAGCTACGACACCAGCGAATCTCTACACGTGCACTACCGATGAACATTATTATGACCGTAAAATGTATTTCAGATACCCAGGCAAATTATGTAGTTATATTGTGCCTATACCAATATACAAACATGAAGGCAACTACTAACCTGAGAGAACTGAATACCATGTATATAAACTTAATGTGATATGTAAGATAATATTTTAACATAGTGATAGATGAGAGATAGAATTAGGTAATATAATAAGTCTCATTTATTTAAATAGTATAGTTAGTACAGTAATCAACCCAGCTATTTAGCTTAAAATATTAGGTTAGACGTAAAAAAATAGGTAATTACAAGCTAAAGTAAAATTTTAATAGAAATAGTACCATTTAGAGTGTTACATTTCATTTAGCTTTAGTTTAGGTTAGTTTATTCCATATTAAGGAAAACCATACCATCGATCAAACATTACCAATAATTAGTATTATCATGTTACATACATCATTTACATAATTTAGATTAAGAACATTAATCATATGATTCATTTTCAATCTAACAACATTAGATAGTATAGTATTAGAAAAGTACATAATTTATGTTCACATCATCCAGGTAATTAAGGTACATAACTCATATCACACTAATTACATTTAAATAGTTACATTACATCCCTTAGATTAGATAAACATAACGAGTAGGATAAACAGATAATATAATTAACATAATAGAACTTAGGTAACACATTAAATACTTAGTTATAAAAGGAGAATAGTTTATTATAATATAAAATATGATACTTTAGGTTAGTGTAACATACTAGATGATGAGATCAAAGGGACAAGCCATCAACCCTGTCTCGCCCATGTAAATATAATGTACATATATGACTCGTGCAATGACTAGCGCACAGTCATGAGGCTCAATCATCTCAAACTGAGCCAAACGTGTACAGTCTCACTCCAAGGTTTTTAAAGAAGCAGAAGAATAAGTATGGAGGGATGAGTGATGTGTGATAGAAGTAAGGGTGAAAGGAGTATGACAGAAGTGTGAAAGTGAGAATGAATGAAAGATAGACGGGAGAGAATGCAAGCAGTCAGCAAATTCTTCTGCTGCCTGCCACGACTTTTAATATTTGTGTGCGTTAATGTTGGTTTTCGCTAGGGAAATTGTGTTGGTGTGAATGTGTTGTCTGTGATATAGTTTAGAACTTAGATTACAGTATTTTGGGTTTCATAACAATGGAATGTAGTCACGAATCAGTGTTATACACCTGCTTGTGGCCACATTGAACAAAATTATGACACTCAAAAAACTAACATACATACACAGATAAGTTAGAAATATAGGGTAGAAGTTAGATTAGTAGATTTATTACATCCAAACACGCAAACAACCAGAAAAACAAACATATAAATTAGCATACACTATTTGTAGATCAAAGGCAGATAACTTCGGGCCAGGGGACATAATAGACAACGAAGAACTAAATTAACAGTGAAATAAAGTCTTACGCGCGGAAGCGAAGTAGGTAAAGCCTGTCGCACACACTCTTGTAGAATGGTTGTTAAATATTATATGGGGGACATGAAGCAATTCATGTGTTGACCCTAAGAAAGTCAACTTTGTATGGGTAGTAAGTTAATTTACTATGTGAGGGCAGGTCTTATAAGACAACGGTCCGGTTCAGACATACCTCTGATAAATATAATATAGCATGTGAGAAGGGGCTCACGCCAACCAGGCAAGTTTGTGGCGATTGCCAGTAGCCAAGTGAGGCTTTATTACATTGTGACAATAGTTGTTAATGGTCTATTGGAAAGCCCAGAGCCAGGTTATCTAGAGTCTTTGACAAAAATTAGAGACACTAATTTTTTGTGTAGAAACCTCCTTGCGTCACAACCAATAAGTGAAAGTTGATGACGCAACACAAGAGGGGCGGGTGTGTGTCAAAGACTCGACCACATCCCCTCCGCCAGGGAGAGCGGTCAATCCTGGAGGGACCAGGAGGAGATGCGGTGCCCGAGGCAAGAGCAGGGGAGATGAGGGAATAGTGGAAGGTTAGCCACTCCCTCATGATACACGCAGGCGGTGTGCAGAGAGTTAGCACTCTAATCACGATACCACCACACCTCATGAAGCCAGAGCACAGTTGAGTAGACACTCAACAGGCCACGTTTTGCCAGCAGCGTGCGATGTGAGGTAACACGCACGAAGGAGAAGGTCACCCCCGCGTGGTGTGTAACCACGGGAGAGATGTTCGGCAGACGGGAGACTGGACTTGGGGCGTTCACATCGTTTAGAATAACGTTAGGAGTTTTGTGTTCACTAGTAGATAGAGTTAGCATAGGGTTAGCAGTTTGTGTTAGATAATTCTGTGGCTGTATATTGTGTATTGCATTAGCGACTGTTTACCGCTTGTAAGCGAGCCAACGACAATAAAATGGACCATGCATTTTGCCTCCCACACGACTTGCAAGTTGTCTTGTATGGGTGTGTGAGAAGTACCCGATGATGCCTGTCAGTTAAGTTGTTGACACTATTCGTCTATACATTAAACTATCAGCAAGTTATCTATCCGTCTTTTAATCAAACAGTCAGCACAGTTATTTATCCGTCCATCCATCAATCTACCAGCTCAGTTATCTATCCGTCTATTCGTCAATCTATCAGACGAGTTATCTACCTGCCCCTCCACCAGTCTATCAGCCCTGTTATCTATCAGCCCAGTTATCTATCCATCAATGAATTTCTCAGATAAATTACCTATCCGTCCATTCATCAGTCTATCAGCCTAGCTATCTATCCGTCCGTCGATCCATCAATCTACCAGTCCAGTTATCTATCCGCCTTTCCATCAATATATCAGTCTAGTTATCTATCCGTCCATCCATCAATATATAAGCCAAGTTATCCATCCAATGACATCCACCCATCCATCCATCCATCCATCAATCCATAAATCAATCAATCTATCTGCCCAGTTATCTATCCGTCCAACCATCAGTGTACCAGCCTTGTTATCTATCCATCCATCCATCAATATATCAGCCAAGTTATCTACTCATCCATCCATTAATCTATCAGCCCAGTTATCTATCCGTCCAACCATCAATCTATGAGACCAGACAACTATCCATCCATCCATCAAACTATCAGCTCTTTTATATATTCGTCCATACATCAATCTATCAGCCCAGTTATCTATCCGTCCACCCATCAATCTATCAGCCCAGCTATTTATTTGTCTACACATTAAATTATCAGCCCAGTTATCTATCCGTCTATCAATCAAACAGTCAGCACAGTTATTTATCCGTCCATCCATCAATCTACCAGATCAGTTATCTATCCGACCATTCAAAAATCTGTCAGCCCAGTTATCTATCTGCCCCTCCATCAGTCTATCAGCCCAGTTACCCATCCATCCCTCCATCAATCTATCAGCACTGTTATCTATCTTTCAATTTATCAGACAATCAGCCTTGCTATTTATCTGTCCATCCGCAATCTATCAACCAATTATCTACCTTTCCATCCATTAGTCTATCTGCCCTGTTATCTATCCATCCACCCATCAGTCTATCAGCCTAGCTATCGATCTGTCCATCCATTAGTCTATCAGCCCAGTTATTTATCCATCAATGAATTTATCAGATATGTTATCTATCCGCCGATACATCAGTCTATCAGACCAGCTATCTATCTATCCGTCGATCCATCAATGTACCACCCAGTTATCTATCCGTCCATCCATCAATATATCAGACTAGTTATCTATCCGTCCACCCATCAATCTATCAGCTCAGTTATCTATCCGTCCTTCCAACAATCTATCAGCCCAGTTATCTATCCGTCCATCCATCAATCTATCAGCGCAGTTATCTATCCGTCCATCCAGCAATCTATCAGCTCAGTTATCTATCCGTCCATCCAACAATCTATCAGCTCAGTTATCTATCCGTCCATTCCATCAATCTATCAGCCCAGTTATCTATCCAGTCCATCCATCAATCTATCAGCCCAGTTATCTATCCGTCCATCCATCAATCTATCAGCCCAGTTATCTATCCGTCCATCCATCAATCTATCAGCCCAGTTATCTATCCGTCCATCCATCAATCTATCAGCCCAGTTATCTATCCGTCCATCCATCAATCTATCAGCCCAGTTATCTATCCGTCCATCCATCAATCTATCAGCGCAGTTATCTATCCGTCCATCCATCAATCTATCAGCCTAGTTATCTATCCGTCCATCCATCAATCTATCAGCCCACTTATCTATCCGTCCATCCATCAATCTATCAGCCCAGTTATCTATCCGTCCATCCATCAATCTATCAGCCCAGTTATCTATCCGTCCATCCATCAGTATATCAACCAAGTTATCTATTCATCCATCCATCCATCATTATATCAGCAAAGTTATATATCCATCCATCCATCAAGATATCAGCACAGCTATCCATCCATCCATCCATCCATCCATCCATCCATCTATCCATCCATCCATATATCCATCTATCCATCCATCCATCCATCAGTATATCAACAATGTTAACTTTCCATCCATCCATCCATCCATTAATCTATCAGCCTCGTTATCTAACCGTCCACCAATAAATCTATCAGTCCAGTTACCTATCCGTCCATCCATAAATCGATCAGCAGCGTTATCTAACCGTCTATCAAACTATCGGCATAATTATCCATCCAACATTAATCCATCAATCTATCAGCCCAGTTATCTATCCGCCTATTAATCAAGCAATCAGCACAGCTATTTATCCGTCCATCAATTAATCTATCATCCACGTTATCTATCAATCCATCCATCAATATATCAGCCCTGTTATCTTTCCGTCCATCCATCAATCTATCAGCCAGTTACCTATCTGTCTATATATTAGTCTATCAGCTCAATTATCAATCCGTAGATTCATTATCAGCCCAGTTATATATCCAGCAATCAATCTATCAGATAAGTTATCTATCGGTCGATCCACCAGTCTATCATCCCAGCTATCTATCTGTTCATCGAGCCATCAATCTACCAGTCCAGTTGTCTATCCGACCATTCAATAATCTGTCAGCCTAGTTATCTATAAGCCCCTCCATCAGTCTATCAGGCCTGTTATCTATCTATCCCTCCATCAATCTATCAGCACTGTTATCTATCTTTCCATTCATCAGACAATCAGCCTTGATATTTATCTGTCCATCCGTCAATCTATCAACCAATTATCTATCTATCTATCCATTAGTCTATCTGCCCTGTTATCTATCCATCCACCCATTAGCCTATCAGCCTAGCTACCGATCTGTCCATCCATTAGTCTATTAGCCCAGTTATTTATCCATCAATGAATTTATCAGATAAGTTATCTATCCGCCCATACATCAGTCTATCAGCCCAGCTATCTATCCGTCCGTCGATCCATCAATCTACCACCCAGTTATCTATCCGTCCATCCATCAATATATCATAGAAGTTATTTATCCGTCCATCTAGTAATATATAATCTCAGTTATCTATCTGTCCTTCCAACTATCTATCAGCCTAGTTATCTATCCGTCCATACATCAACCAATCAGCCCAGTTATCTACTTCTCCTTCTTGGGGAAATGTGTGTGGGTGGGGGATCAGTAGGTGTGTGGCGGTATGTATGTTCGCCTGGTTCTGTGTGCGTGCGTGGAGATATGTGTGGGGGTGGGGGATCAGTGGGTGGGTGGCGGCATGTATGTTCGCCTGGTTCTGTGTGAGTGCGTTGAGGTATGTGTAGGTGGGTGGGGGGAGGTTTGGTGGGTGGGGGATGTGTTGGTGGCTGCGGGATATGAGGGTGGATGGGGGATGTGTCTCACAACATTGCAAATATGCACTGTCTATGTTTACAACTTTCATTTGATAATGTTTGTTTTTTGTTTTCTCATGTGAATGTATCATGCGTAATATGCATTGTTTATGCTTACAAAATCCATTTTACAATATTTTTTCCCCTATGTTAATGTAACATGCACATTTGATAAATGAAAGATGAGTGATTGAAAGGGCCGAATGCAAGACGGGCCTGCGTGCCCAATTTGTTACCCTTTTAAAATAAAGTTTGTTCGTTCGTTCGTTCTATCCGTCCATCCATCAATCTATCAGCCCAGTTATCTATCCGTCCATCCATCAATCTATCAGCCCAGTTATCTATCCGTCCATCCATCAATCTATCAGCCCAGTTATCTATCCGCCCATCCATCAATATATCAGCCCAGTTATCTATCCGTCCATCCATCAATCTATCAGCCCAGTTATCTATTCGTCTGTCCGATTACTCTATCAGCCTAGTTATCTATCCGTCCATCCATCAATATATCAGCACAGTTATCTATCCATCCATCCATCAATATATCAGCACAGTTATCCATCCATCCATCCATCAATATATCAGCACTGTTAACTTTCCATCCATCCATCCACCAATCTATCAGCCTTGTATCTAACCGTCCACCAATTAATCTATCATTCCAGTTACCTATCCGTCCATCCATAAATCGATCAGCAGCGTTATCTAACTGTCTATCAAACTATCGGCATAGTTATCCATCCAACCATAAATCCATCAATCTATCAGTCCAGTTATCTATCCGCCTATTAATCAAGCAATCAGCACAGCTATTTATCCGTCCATTAATCAATCTACCATCCGAGTTATCTATCTGTCCATCCATTAGTCTATCAGCCCTGTTATCTATCCTTCCATCCATCAATATATCAGCCCAGTTATCTACGTGCCCACCCATCAATATATCAGCATTGTTATCTTTCCGTCCATCCATCAATCTATCAGCCAGTTACCTATCTGTCTATCTATTAGTCTATCAGCTCAATTATCTATCCGTCGATTCATTATCAATCCAATTATATATCCATTAATCAATCTATCAGATAAGTTACCTATCCGTCAGTCCACCAGTCTATCAGCCCAGCTATCTATCTGTTCGTCGAATCATCAATCTACCAGTCCAGTTATCTATACGTCCATCCATCAATCTATCAGCCCAGTTATCTATCCGTCCATCCATCAATCTATCAG
>JACEFZ010017540.1:5000-22500 GCA_014155875.1 Cepaea nemoralis | reverse complement strand
TCCTACTCTGAAACAAGTTAAGGAACTCAAATATCTTTGAAGTATGATCACAGAAGATGGCAGATTGGACACAGAAATTGAAATCAGATGTCAAAAAGCTAGTGCACTTACATATCAACTATCACCCTTACTGAAACATCCAAACATACCCATGTCCGCAAAACGACAGATAATAAACAGCATATTCACATCAACCCTATGCTACCAATCTCAAACCTAGACTTTATCCAAATTACACCTTCGCAAAATCAACACCTGCAAAATGAGATGCCTGAGGAGAGCTGCCTACATAACAGTCCGAGACCGAGTAAGAAATGCTATTATCAGACATACTGTGGGATCAACACCTCGTGCCACATTTATTGAAAGACAGAAGATCAAGTGGTTTGGCCATGTCGTTAGAGTGCATCATCAGCAACTAACATCACTGGCCTTACATCAAAGATCATCTGCGACGAGACCACGAGGACGTCCAAGAAGTAAATGGATTGACGACATCAGAGACATTGTACAACCACACAGACGATAGTTTGTTACACTGTGCTTCAAAAAGGCTTAATAACTACAGCCCATGACGGTAGCAAGTGTGACTGATAAGTCCAATTCGCGCTGTAAATATTCGTCCACAGTGGATGCATGTGAACACATGGTCATTTTCACAATCACGTACCATCTTACGTCTCATACGTTCCGTGTCTGACCTATCTGAAATAATTTTCTCCTTTGTCTTTATTCCATTTCTGATATGGGCCTTCCATTCAACACGTTCAGCGGCGACTTGCTCCCAATGTGCATTATCATTGCCTGTATCAATCATGTCCCGATTACACACATCTTTGTATCATAGTAGACGCCGGCCGACTCTGAGAACTCTTACCCATCTGTAATTCACCAAAAAATATGTCCTTTGTAATTCTACCATCATCCATCCTCCTAATGTGTCCTATCCATCTAAGTCTACGAAGACTGAGCATGGAACAAACCGTTACACAACCTGATCTTTCAAATACTTCAGTATTTGTGATTTTGTCTTGCCACTTAACACCAAGAGCCGGCTGCCTGGCCGAGGGGTTAGCAGCTTTCTCCGTTAATCCCGAATACTCTCGTAGTCAACGTGAGCGGACGAGAATTAGAAGTGGTTCGAGTCAAGCTAGTGACTTATGAGAGTATGCAGCCGGTCGCTCAGAAAGTCGTTGCGTGCTGATGAGCGTAATCTAGCCTAGGAATCAACATACAGCTGAAAGATGCTGGTGTTGACCGCAATATCCTGAAACAGGATATAAACACGGAAAAACAAAAACAAAAAACAAAAAACTTAACACCAAGTATTCTTCACAGACACCGCATATGAAAGCTGTGTAAACGTTTCTTTTGATGTGAGTATTTGTGTTTAGGTTTGTGTTTAGCTGTGAGAATCTACACAGCTAAAACCAAATCTAGCCCCAGGATTAATATTATTAACACTCACGATCCTGAAAAGTGCTTTCAGTTTCAACAGCAACTTGAAGACGCTTTCACTGTTACATCAGAAAATTGTACAGTAAATGAAAAGTGGGGTCAAATTAAGGAAACTCTTTATAAAACTGCCGTAGGGGTTTACGGCACGGTGGATCATAAGAGGCAGGACTGGTTTGCGGTAAACAGTGAGACTCTGCAGCCCTTGATTGATAAGAAGAAGAAAGCTCTCTTAAGAAACAAGGAAAGACCAACGCGTAACACTCTGAGTGAGCTAAGGCAAGCTGGGAAGGATGTGCAAAAGGCTGCCAGGCAGTGTGCAAATGATTATTGGATCAAGTTATGTGAGTCCATTCAAATCGCAAGTGATAAGGGAAACATAAGAAGCATGTATGAAGGAATAAAGAAAGCCTGTGGTCCAGTGATCAAAAGAAGTGCACCATTGAAAACTTTGACTGGAGAAATCATCACTGATAAGAAACAGTAGATGGACAGATGGGTAGAGCACTATTTGGAGCTTTACTCAAGTGAGACCAAACTAGCGGATGATGCCCTCAACGCCATAGAGGCTCTACCAACTCTTGACCACCTGGACACACTTCCCATCATAACAGAAGTTAAGTGTGCTATAAATGAACTTTCATCTGGCAAGGCTCCAGGTAAGGATGGGATTCCAATAGAGGTTATCGGGAGTGGGCAAGACACACTCACTATACAGATCCACCATCTAATAGAGCTATGCTGGCGAGAAGGACAAGTCCCACAGGATTTCAAAGATTCAAGCATCATAACACTGTACAAGAACAAGGGCAATCGGAGCGACTGCAACAACTATAGGGGTATCTCACTTCTGTGTATTGTTGGAAAAGTATTTGCCAGAATTGTTCTGCGCAGACTTCAAGTCCTAGGAGATCAAGTCTACCCCGAATCACAGTGTGGCTTTCGACAGAACCGGTCTACCACTGATATGATATTCTCAATGAGACAAATGCAAGAAAAATGCCGTGAACAGAATCAACCACTGTTTATTGCCTTCATTGACCTCACAAAGGCATTTGATTTGGTCAGTCGTGAGGGTCTGTTCAAGGCACTAAAGAAGATTGGCTGCTCACCAACTCTTCTGTCCATTGTGGAATCGTTCCACACAGGCATGAAGGGTATAATCAAGTTTGATGGTGCAACTTCTGAAGAGTTTGAAATCAAGAGTGGAGTTAAGCAAGGTTGTGTACTAGCTCCCACCCTCTTTGGAATATACTTTTCACTTCTACTGAAATATGCCTTTCGTGATAAGGATGGTGGTATATACATTCACTCACGCTCAGATGGCCGCCTTTACAATGCTCAGAGATTGAAGGCTAAGACCAAAATTAGGAGGGTACTAATCAGAGAGTTGCTTTTTGCAGATGATGCTGCAGTTACGACCCACTCTGAGGAAGAATTGCAATGTCTACTATCTGCATTCTCCAATGCTTGTTCTGAATTTGGTTTAACAATTAGCAAAAAGAAGACACAGATTATGTCACAAGGTGGACATGGGGTACCATCAATCTTTATTGACGACGCCGAACTAGAGATAGTAGACCATTTTACATATCTAGGATCAGTGGTAAATAGCAAATTATCCCTAGATCAGGAAATCAACATCCGGATTGGTAAGGCAGCAACAACAATGAACAGGTTAAGAAAAAAAGTCTGGGAGAACAGGAAGCTTACTGCCAAAACAAAAGTCCTTGTCTATCAAGCCTGTGTCCTTAGTACTCTTCTCTATGGCAGTGAAACCTGGACAACTTACTCACACCAAGAGAAACGTTTAAATAGCTTACATATGCGGTGTCTGCGAAGAATTCTTGGTATTAAGTGGCAAGACAAAATCACAAATACTGAAGTATTGGAAAGATCAGGTTGTGTGACAGTTTATTCCATGCTCAGTCTTCGTAGACTTAGATGGATAGGACATCTTAGGAGGATGGATGATGGTAGAATACCAAAGGATATCTTTTTTGGTGAATTACAGATGGGTAAGAGATCTCAGGGTCGGCCTCTACTACGATACAAAGATGTGTGTAAGCGGGACATGATTGATACAGGCATTGATAATGCACATTGGGAGCAAGTCGCCGCTGAACGTGTTGCATGGAGGGCAAACATCAGAAATGGAATAAAGACAAAGGAGAAAATTATTGCAGATAAGTCACACACTGAGCGTTTGAGACGTAAGATGGTGCATGATGGTAGAAATGACCACGTGTTCACATGCACCCACTGTGAACGGACATTTACAGCGCAAATTGGCCTTATCAGTCACACTCGCTACCGCCATAGGTAAAAGTTATTAAGCCTTTTTAAAGCACAAACTATCGTCTGTCAAGACGGCAAGGTGCCAATGTGTGATGTGAGTAAGTTGACCAGGCTTCACTGTCATAAAGAAGAGTACGAAGGACACAGGCTTGATAGACAAGGACTTTTGTTTTCGCAGTAAGCTTCCTGTTCTCCAAGACTCTTTTTGTTAACCTGTTTTTTCTTGTTGCTGCCTTACCAATCCTGATGTTGATTTCCTGATCTAGGGATAATTTGCTATTTACCTCTGATCCTGGATATGTAAAATGGTCTACTATCTCCAGTTCGGCGTCGTCAATAAAGATTTATGGTACCCCATGTGCACCTTGTGACATAATCTGTGTCTTCTTTTTGCTAATTGTTAAACCAAATTAAAAACACGCATTGGAGAATGCAGATAGCAGACGCAATTCTTCCTCAGAGTGTGTCGTAATTGCAGCAGCATTTGCAAATAGCAACTCTCTGATCAGTACCCTCCTAATTTTGTTCTTGGCCTTCAATCTCTGAGCAATGTAGAGTCCGCCACCTGAACGTGAGTGAATGTATATACCACGTTGATGATCACGAAAGGCATATTTCAGTAGAAGTGAAAAGTATAATCCAAAGTGGGTGGGAGCTAGTACACTACCTTGCTTAACTCCACTCTTGATTTCAAACTTTTCAGAAGTTGTATCATCAAACTTGATTGTACCCTTCATGCCTGTGTGGAACGATTCCATAGTGGACAGAAGAGTTGTGGGATAGCCAATCTTCTTTAGTGCTTTGAACAGACCCTCGCGGGCTGACCAAATTAAATGCCTTTGTGAGGTCGATGAAGGCAATAAACAGTGGCTTTTCACGGCATTTTTCTTGAATGTGTTGCAATGAACATATCACATCAATGGTAGACCGGTTCTGTCGGAAGCCATATTGTGATTCGGGGTATTCTTGATCTCAAAGAATTTGAAGACTGCGCAGAACAATTCTGGCAAATACTTTTCCAACAATACACAGAAGTGATATACCAACAGTTGTTACAGTCGCTCTGATCCCCCTTGTTCTTATATTAGAGGCGTTCATGTGAAACCCGTTCCAATGGCTTTATTACAAAAGCATGAAAGAAAACATTAATAGGTGTGGTAGAATTAAACAAATAATTCATTTCTAATGAATTATGCACCATGGGTTGGTCAGAAGAAGTTGCCGTAGTCATTCAGGCGAGCATCCCATTGCTTAGGTAGGCGGCGAATGCTGTCCGCAAAAAAGGATTGTGATTGCTCACTGAACCAAGTGTTTCCAGCGTTCATTATGTCTGCATCTGTGTGAAATCGTTGCCCTTGAGAGCTGTTTTTTAGAAGTCCGAACAAATGAAAATCACATGGTGACAAATCAGGACTATAGGCTGGATATTGCACTATTTCCCACTTCTTCCTTGTTAATGCTTCCTACACAATCTTTGCGAAATGCAGACGAGCATTATCGTGCAACAAAATCAAATCGCGAGAAAGCATGCTGGGTCTTTATTTTTTATGGCTGTTTGCAGATTGTCTAGTGTTTGCATATAGTGGGTAAAGTTGATGTTGACACCAGGTTCTTTAAAGTCGGCCAACAAAAGCCCTTCATGGTAAAAAAATCCGATCACCATAACCTTACCAGAGGAAACCTGTAACCTGAATTTGTTGACTTTTGGTGATCCAGCATGCTTCCATTGCATGCTCTCTCATTTGATGCTCGGCTCAAACTGGTGACACCATGATTCATCGCCTGCCACTATGCAGAAGAGAAATGCATCACCCTCCACTCTGTAGCAAGTGGTTCAAACACCATCCCGTGCGTTCCTCTTTTTTGGTGGTCGGTCAACATCAGTGGTACCCACTGTGAACACACCTTCCGATATTGCAGTTTTTTACGAACGACCTTTTGAATTGTCCCAATTGGCAGATCAAATTCTTTCGCTAGCGAGCGTATGCATCAACAACGGTTCATCTGTACCGCTGCATCAATTGTGTCGATGGTTTTTGTTGTTGTTGCACCAATATGCGCTTGATCCGGGCATCAAAGATCTGTCGTGAGCTGACGTCCTTTCCGAAACATTCGTGCCAATTCTGTCATTGTTGTCTTCGACACACTTTTGTTACCGTACGCTGACCGCATTCTTCTATGAATGTCCACTGGTCGACTTCCTTCAAATGAAAGAAACTGAATCACCGCTCTCTGAGCTTCTTTGGACGGATTTTGGATCAACCCGGCCATGTCTCAACAGTAAGAAACAGAACCTATGCATCATGGGATGATAAGCACTTGCTCTTTAACTCATTGATTGATTGATTGATTGATTGATTTAGGAACCGACATCACAGCATTCGGGGCATTCCCATAAGCGCTCCGTCCCCATCCTCAGCAGCCAGCGAAGAGTTCCAACACTAATAGTTCCAGTAGCAATCTGATTATATGTCCGTCTCGCCTTTCCTCTGAGCGTCGAGCGTCAGCCAGATCCCCTCGTCACACCTCGCTGCCTCATTCTTACCAGACTATGGTGATCCATTTGCTCCTCCGAGGTGTACACGTGCTCCCACAAGGCCGCAACCACGTCTGCCTTGTCATGCATCAATACTCCACCAAGTTTTGCCGAGCCAGCCAATCTGCCCGCCTGTTCATTCTCCAGCACACCGGCATGCCCCGGAGAAAAGATCCAGGTGATGCTTGCTACCCGTGACCCCCGAAGCGAAGCAAGCCACTCTGCACGAAACCTACCTGTCCTCACCCTCCTCAGCATGCTTTCTGAGTCAGTTACAATCACAATGTGTGTGTGTATCGTGTTCTCCATCCAGCGGAAAGCTGCACTGACCGCCTCCACCTCCATTCTTAAGCTAGATGTTGTGGTATCATACGCCAGGCTCTCCTGCACCAAACGTCGAACAGCTTTTGCTAAGAACCCCCAGGCACTTCTCCTGTCTCTCAACACTGAGCCATCTGTGTAGATAATCACATCACCCAGGCCGAGCATTATCCTGAATTAGTTGCTGGATTTCCACTTCCGTGGCCCCTGTTGGCCGCTCTCTGCACTCCCGGCATAATGTGATTATAACTCTGCACAAGTCTGACTGCTCCGCTCTGACCGACTCCTCTGCACGCCTAATGTTCTCCAAGAGGCACACCTGTCTGATCGTATCCTCCGCCTGAGCCATCCATTATTTCCCTCTTATCAGTCCCTACTTTGACCCTTAACTTCGTCCAGCGCCTCATGCAACGGGTGATCTGTGTCTGCAGCTACTCTGAGGTATGCCTTCGCCTGCATCACCTTGTGCCTACCAGCAACAGTCGGCAGACCAAGGATGTAACGCATACACACTACTGGGGTGTCTCTGGTGCATCCCAGAATGATCCCGCATAGCTTCGTTCTGTATACGCTCTAATTTCACCAGCTGACTCTTTGAGACAGTGAGCAGTCCTAGTCCATAATCAATTACTGAGAGGATCAAGTGCTGGTATAGTGTGAAGAGCATTCTCTGCTCTGAGTCCATCGCAGCCATAGTTTTAAGAGCATTGAATCCCTTTTGAGATCTTGTCACAACCGTCTCCACATGGTCCTTGAAGGACAGACTCCTGTCAAATGTGATTCCCAGGTATTTCAGTTTGTTCTCTCTGTTGACGCTTCTACCATCCATCGTGAGGCTTGGGGCATCATCTCTCACAATCCTGTTGTCCAGAGAGCACCACAAAACAGCCGCCTTTTCCGGGTGGATTACAGCACTCATTTCGGTGCAACAGTCAATCACTTTGTCTATTGTCACCTGAAGCTCCTGGGCTGTTCGCTCCCTATCTCTCTCCTGCCTATATGCAAGAACATCATCTGCAAATGTTAGTATCCTACCAACCCCTGGTGCTTCTAGGTATGCAATCTTGCTCGTATACACGTTAAAGAGACCGGTGAGATTGCAGATCCCTGTGGCAGTCCCGGGGTTAAAATATGTGGCTCTGAGATCCATGCACCCAGACGGAGAGCAACCCGACGAGAATGGATGACGGCTGCTATCCAGTTCACCACAGAGGGATTGATCCCCTTCTCCATCAGTGCGGCCATCAAAATATCATAGCGAACTCTATTGTACGCATCCTCGAGATCAAGCGCTGCCGCCATCGTTTCTTGTCTACTCTGGAACCCCTCATAAACGTCAAAGGCAAAAGTGGCTGCATTTGACCAGGTATATTTTCCTTGCCTGTAGCTCCCCGGGCCTCTTGGAAGAAGCTTCCCCTTTCCAAAATATCTTGCATCTTAACAGCGACTATCTTCTCCAAAACCTTCCCAAATGTATTTTGAAGGGTGATTATCCTAAAGCCGCTAAGCTTTAAATGATCATTGAATGGTTTGGGAGAGGGATGAGATGGCTTTGTAAAAAATCATGTGGTACTGATGCTGTCCTAATGCTCTGATTAAAGCATTCGGCTATCTCCTTTAGGTCTGCATAATACGTAGAGCACTATTGGGAAATTTACTCAAGCGAGTCTACACATTTTATTCATTGATCAGTTCTTATCACATGACTATGACATGGTCATGTTCAATGTACGCAATTACGCGCGAACACATTTTAAATGAACGCCCCTTAAACAATGTTACGATTCTTGAGTCTTTGAAATCCTGTGAGACTTGTCCTTCTCGCTAGCATAGCTCTATTAGTTGGTGGATCTGTAGAGTGAGTATGTCTTGCCCACTCCTGATAACATCTATTCATTCTATTGGAATCCTATCCTTACCTGGAGCCTTGCCAGATGCAAGTTCATTTATGGCACACTTAACTTCTGTTATGGTGGGAAGTGTGTCCAGGTGACCAAGTGTTTGGTTCAAACAAAGGTGTGAACGTGGGTAGCTCGTCCGGCTTTGGACATTAAGATCTCGTGGGTGAAAGTTGTAAGAACTCTTGAATTAGGACGAACCAAGTGTAAAATAGAGCGAGATGTATAAAGCAGACAATGTTTATGTTAGAGAGAATGAGCGTGTGTAGCTCGTCAGTGGTTTAAACAAAGGTGTGAGCGTGAATAGGAGAGATATAGAAATAAGTGTGTTCGCGTTACAGCTGTGAATGGAATAACACGTGAAAGACTTCTGTAAAGCGAAAGAAAGCATTTGCAAAGAAGTAACACTGAAATTGTATTCTGAACTGACGACACAAAGACCAAACAAACATACTTGACGGCATACAAACCTATCACATTTAGCTGACAACGCATACACCACATAACATACACATACTAATATTTCCTCTCTCCAAAAGTAAACAGGTTTTTCATCTGAAATTGTACACTACAAAGGTCATTTTTCCTGGCCGTAGAAGATCAAGCAGCTTCTCTCTGGTGCAGTTTGCCAACATACGTCCAGGGCTCCAAATTCCTGTATCACTTAAGTATTTTTTTTTACATACTTTTGTACAGGTCCAGGCCTAAGCTGTATAATTATTGTGTAATTATTGTATTATACACATATTTTATGTACTAACATTTGATAATTATCCTATATAAATCCACTGTAACTAGATAGCAAAATTATCATGTCTACGTTAGACAATATCGTTGAATCCGGACTAAAGTTAAATTTAACATGAGATGAGTTAAGAAAGTGGAGTGAGGCAAAATATGCAGAATATATCCAGTCACGGGAAAAAGATAAAGGAAGGGAAGACAGAGCTGCTGAAAGGGACCTGAAAAAGGCAGAATTAGAGGCTAAAAACAAACAGGCAGAATTAGAGGCTAAAAACAAACAGGCAGAATTAGAGGCTAAAAACAAACAGGCAGAGTTAGAAGCTAGAAAGGCAGACAGAGAGTTAGAAGCGAGAAAGGCAGAAGCAGAAACACAGGCCGGGATAAGAAAAGCTGAGATTATGGCACAGAGCAAAAGAGAAGAGCTGGAAATTATTGCAAAAAGCAATAGGGAAGAACTGGAAATGTAGCTAAAAATTAAACAGCTAGAGGCCGAAACATCAGCAGATAAAGAATCGAAAAAGTTAGAGATGAAAGAGAAATAGAATCCCTATAAAAAGTACCAAGCGATCGTCAAAATGGGGACTGCATTGCAGCATTCAACCAAAACTTTGAAACGATAATGGAGCATTATCATATCCATCCATCCATCATGTGCCATGCCGGTAAGCGTGGGCGGTCATGTTCTGCCATCTCGCTCGATCACCAGAGTCGTGGATCAGCTCCGTGTTTCTGTCTCGACCATGCCACAAGGCCAAGCCATCCAGGTACTTGCTTCTAGGTCTTCCCCTTGGTCTGTTCCCCTCGATCTTACCAGTTGTCACCAAATTCTCCAATCCATTTCTTCTCATAACATGCCCAAAAAATTTTGACTGTCTACGTCTAATTTCTCTAATCAATTTACGATCTTCATTTGTTTCTTGAAGGACTTGTTCATTGGTCTTTCTGGCTGTCCATGGTATTCTTTGCATTTTCCTCAGAAACCACATCTCTACAGCCATCAGATGTTTTTCAGCCTGACTGCTCATTGTCCACGCTTCACATCTATACAAAAGTACAGGTTCAATGTAGCATCTCAACACTCTTTTTCATATCCCAGAGACAAAATGGAATATCATTTACATGAGAAGTTTATCTGGGGAACCTCTAAAAGTCATTGAGACCATCCCCAAAGACTTAAGAAAAGATTATCAGTATATAAAAGCCAAAATTATGTCACACTTCCTGTTAGATGAAGCAGGCTACAGAGAACAGTTGAGTACATTAGCTCCAAAACCAACAAAAACGTTCTCCGACTACATTTCAGTAATACAGGATGTATTTAGTAAGTGGTCATCGTCAGCTAAAGTTGATAACGATTTTGATAAGCGGAAAGATTTGATCCTAATAGACAAGGTAATCTCTTCTTTAACACCTCCTTTTTCAAGATTTCTGCAAGAATGTGAATGTAAGAGTGTGCAGCAAATAGAAAATCGTGGGTCGGCGTACTTTACGGCCAATAAAAATTGTTTTTCTAATGTACTAACAGACACACAATTTGTAGCAGCCGCTACC
This sequence comes from Cepaea nemoralis, assembly GCA_014155875.1. NCBI lineage: Eukaryota > Metazoa > Mollusca > Gastropoda > Stylommatophora > Helicidae > Cepaea > Cepaea nemoralis. The sequence continues at coordinate 11,697 of JACEFZ010017540.1, read as the reverse complement.
TATGATAGGTCAAAACCAAGTGCCTATAACAGACATAAATCCTCCAGACAACCTATGAGTAATAACTATCAATGCAAATATTGTAATTTACAACACAGTGAAAGTGAGATGTGTGACAAACACCCTGGGTATCTCACATATTTGCAAAACTATATAGACAAGCAAGACAGAGAGAAAGAGCTATAAACGTTTAACAAAACGTTTTCTCTGCAAAGCGTACGGCCACTGGCGCCATGCCTGCAGAGGAAAGCAAATGGTCAGAAAAGCCAACACAGCATTGTTTGACAGCTCTTTCTCTGATGAAGAACTAGTAGAGAATCAACCAGTTAATGCGGCAGAGTCCATTGATGTTTTCCATCTGGAAAAATGTACAACTTGCAACCGCTTTCATGAAGATGGCAATTTAACTTGCCGCCACTCCATAGCTATTGCAAACGAGGAAGCCAATTTGGTGATAGACTCCAAAGGCAAGCTCAATATTTATCAAGGTTATGTGAACGACAAAGCAGCCACTGTTTTACGCGATAGCGGATGCGCTCTTATTGGTTTAAAGAAAGACTTTATCTTACCTGCAGACTACACAGGCAAACATGTGACATGCAGAACTTTCTCAGGTAACATTGAGAAATACCCAGTTGCATGGACACATATTGAAACACCATTCCTCACAGGCAAGGTTAAATGTGCAGCATTATCTAACCCATTATGTGATATAATTGTGGGTGACCTGCCCAGAGTGAATGATATGCCACATGATTGTATAACATCTTCCTGTAAAGGTATTGTGTTTAAAGAAGAAATTGCCGCAGAAATGCACTCTCAGATACAGCAAACAGAAACATTAGAGTTAGGAAGTCCTGTTATAACACCTCTCCTAGAGATGAAACAAAACCTCATAAAAGCACAAACATATTTGAAACCTGCGAACAAAAATCTAAAACTAAATCAAAAGACCGCAATTGTTGCATTAATATTTATGTACTATTTGACTACAATATCATTGTCATGCCTTACTGCATATTCATTGTTATATTGTAATTGCATGCCCACATATCAAGACACAGCACTCCAGCACTGTATTTTCACAATGTGAGCTAGGATATGGTGTGAAATCGCCCAGCCCAATGTCAAGTTATCACACTTTGTTAACTGGATTAAATGATCAGAAAGCATTGTCACCTTATGAACATGTAACAAGTTTACGTGACAGGATCATTAGATCTTGCATATTAGCAAAACAATCATTGATACAAAATGGTTCTATCTATAGGGAATATGCAAACAGAGGTAATAGGACATTAACACTGACACCTGGACAGATCGTCCTATTACTTTTGCCAAGTGACAATCATCTTCTGACAGACTCATCAAGGACCGTTCAATATAGTAAGACAAATTTCGACTATAGACTATAAAGGGACATTTAACATATTAAAGCCTAACGACAATAGAGAAGGAAACAACGACGAGACAGCGGCAACCACAACAGTAGTGGACAACATAGACTCAGACAACACCGACGAAGTACTAGTTCCAGCACTTGACATGACAGATACATTAAAAGACATAAAACTATCTCCTCATCTTTCTCAGACTAAGACCGACGATTCCATACACTTGATAGCATTTGCAACACCTTGGGGATTATACGAATGGTGTAAACTACCATTCGGGATAGTCAACGTTCCAGCAACATTCGTACGCATGACACGACTTTTACTGGAAGACATACCGAACATACTTTCCTACATGGACAACATATGTGTACATCCTAGGACAATGACAGAACACCTGACAATACTCCGACAAACATTTGAACGTATCAAACAACACGGCCTAACAATGAAACCATCCAAGGTAGAATTCACCTTTCACGAAATTACATTTCTTGGCTATAAAGTTTGTAATGGATTTGTCACCACAGATGACAAATTGTATCCAAGATTCAAAAATTTTCGCTTCCGACAACCAAAAAGGAAATACGATGCATGTTGGGTCTACTCAATTATTACAGACGATTTATTCCTGATTTTGCGGGTTTGACAGAAAGTTTTACAAATTTACTAATCAAAGATAAACCAAATAAAATTGTAAACAGCGAGTGCCTGAGACCTGCATTTACAAAAGTTTTGTCATACTTTTCGACTAAGCCCATTCCTTAAATTATCCAAATTTGGAAAATTCCTTTCAGATTAAGGACGGACGCAAGCTCCATAGCCATAGGGGCGGTATTGTTGCAGTCTTATGATGATATCCTACACCCAACTTTTTTACTGTCAGCCGCAAACTGACACCGAGAGAACGCAGATTTTCAACTCCTGAATTGGAGGCTTTGGCTTTAATTTTTTCCATCAAAAGATTATCTACATATTTGTTAGGTCGTCATTTCATGTAAGAAACAGACAACAATCCATTAATCATTATCAAGACAGGACACCAACAAACCACAGAATAGCAAGATGATCTTTACTGCTCCAAGACTTCAGCTTTGAAGTGAGGCACATCAGCGGTACACAAAATACGATTGCAGATTTGCTATCCAGATGTCCACCCGACACGTCCGAAAATAGGCTACCTATGACTGAGCGCACAGATTAAATGATTCAATATATGTGAGTACTTAGAGCGCTCAGAAATCACAACCCAGCAAAGTAATGTGTAACTTAACTACATATCGCTGGCACACATAACTGTGATAAGGAGTGTCCTCTTGTTTATTATAAATTATATTTTTAATCCGCAAACATGGTGAATATATGTGTGATTAGAATGAAAAGTGACAGTATTTTAAACACTTAGTAACATTTATACGAACAGTACTACGAGTGATTACAAAACATACCCGAAGTCAACCTATGGTAACATCCTCAGTACCTGCGCTTATGAATACGATTGATATAAGCCCAGCAGAGTGTTCAACTATTTTAAATCGTGTGAGAGAGACGACGACATACGAATTCAACAAATTCAACAGAACAGTTTCATCTACACTTCCAGAGAACACTGTTATCCAAACTTGTGAATGTGTGAACAGTTCATCCGTAATTCCATAGAACATTGTTATCCAAATTTGTGAACGTGTAAACAGTTTAATCCGTACTTATACATAACATTCTAATCCACACATTTGGAAGGACAATGTGGTTACTCCAACATTTTAACACATCAGTTGTGTACTTCCGTTACTTTTGGAATTAATTAATAAATTTAGAAAATTAGCAGACTATACGATAATTGTCACAAAGTAATGACACTTAATATAACTTTGTGATAGTAAATTTACATATACTTAATTGTATGAGAGGATTTTAGATTTGTAATCTGAGAATCATTGATTGATCAACTTGTTCTCAATAGTACCAATTGGGTCACTATTGACAAGAAGCATCAAATTTATGACACTTAGAACTTAACTTATAAATGTACTTTATTTTTTTTTGAAAGAAAGTAAAAGTTATTCCCCATAGTGTTTCACAATACATCTAAGGGAAACAATTTGAAATATTGGGTCAATGTAAACATGAATATAGTACTTGTTCATAGCGCCAGAACGGCAACACATCGCAAGATGACATCAACTATGCGTGAACTATAATTACTGAAGTTGTGGACCAGCATTCGATCATCCGACCATATCGGTTGGGGTCTAATGCTGAAGTCATCTTAGAGAAAAGATGGCTTGCAGCCCGACATGCCTCTTTTTGTGATTTTTTTTCTTTGTCGGGAGGTAGTTGCGTTGCTTGGAAGACAGCATAAGTCGCGGATAGCTACAGACTGGCTGAGTCCGTCAGCAACCTAGATACAAGTCCAACTAGGGGAATTGTACTTGTTGAGTGTGGTTTTATGGCAGCACTGAAGAGAAGATATATCATGTAAATTAACCACTATACTTCAATAAACTCCAAAGAGTCACCTAAGATGACAAACGATGGTTCGATTCTGACTTTGTATTAGTAGATTAACCCAACTTTAAATAGCCAATAATGAAAGGATATACCTTTCATTCGAGGACCGGCGGGAGAGTGTCAGAATCTTCCCCGGGTCATCATCACTGGCGCCTGGCAATGACGGACCAGGTACGGCCGTGAACTGCATTAACATTACGACGCAGTAACAGGGACAGGGTCTGCGTGGTACACGGAGACCACGAGAGGAGAGAGCTGGACCAACACGGGCTCACTGCGGCTAGCAGTCAGACTAGCCTTGGACCGTAGGACTGGACAGACATGGAAAGAGAGCATTGCACGTATTGAGTGTATGAGTTGACGCTAGATGAGAGAAAGTCTGTTGAGTATAGAAAGACTTGAGTGCATGGTATGTAATATTGCATTCATGATCTGATGTATTATATATATATATATATATATATATATATATATATATATATATATATATATATATATATATATATATATATATATATATATATATATATATATATATATATTGCAATGGAATTATCGCCAAGTTGAGCGAGGCCAGTTATGATTGCTGTTTGCGAGAAGTGCGATTAAAGTAGTTGAGAGATGTCACCGTGTGTTATGTACATTCATTCTGTGTGAGTGATTCCTATCACATCTGTTAGTGACCACGAGCCTTTATTGATTGCAAATCTCTGACAGATCTGTAGAGTGAGTATGTCTTGCCCACTCCTGATAACATCTATTCATTCTATTGGAATCCTATCCTTACCTGGAGCCTTGCCAGATGCAAGTTCATTTATGGCACACTTAACTTCTGTTATGGTGGGAAGTGTGTCCAGGTGGCCAAGAGTTGGCAGGGCCTCTATGGCATTGAGGGCATCATCCGCTAATTTGGTCTCGCTTGAGTAAATTTCCAAATAGTGCTCTACCCATCTATACATCTGCTGTTTCTTATTAGTGATGATGTCTCCAGTCAAGGTTTTCAGTGGTGCACTTCTTTTGATCATTGGCTTTCATTATCCCTTCATGCATGCTTCTGATGTTTTCCTTATCACTTGCATTTTAAATGGACTCAAATAACTTGATCCGATGGTCATTTGTACACTGCCTGGCATACCCTTCCAAGCTTCCTTCAGCTCACTGAGTGTTTCACGTTGTTCTTTCTTTGTTTCTTAAGAAAGCTACCTTCTTTTTATCACTCAAGGGCTGCAGTGTCTGGATGTTTGCGGTAAACCATTTCTGCCTCTTATGATCCACAGTGCAGTAAACCCCTACCACTATCTTATAAAGAGTTTCCTTCAGCATACTCCACTTTTCACTTTCTGTACATTATTCTGATGTATCAGTGTAAGCTTCTTCAAGTTGCTGCTGGAACTCAAAACACTTTTCAGGATCGTGTGTGTTAATAATATTAATCATTGGGCTAGATTATTTGTCAGCGACACAGAGACTGATTGTAACAGCAATGGTCAACATCTACTCAACATATGTTCGGAACATGGACTAATAATAGCAAATAGTTTTTTTTCAACATCGTCGTAGCCACACCAAAACCTGGTATAAATGGAACGACTTAGACCAAGCATCTCAAATTGACTTTATTCTAATTAGGAAATCAGACAGAAGGCTACTATTAGATTCAAGAGCACTCCCAAATACAGATGTTGATACTGATCACAAACCAGTCATAATTAAAAAGATTTCATCACACAGGAAAATAAGAAACAAAAAGGTAACAACACATGTCATCAATTATAGGAGACTGCAGGAAAATACAGTTAAAGACGAATTCAATCAAGAAATCCAAAACCTACATAAGAACATCCCTGATGACCACTCAAGCGTAGATAAGGAATGGACATGTTTCAAGGCTGACATGCTAGACACACTGAAAAATAAATGTGGAACAAAGAAAGTAGGGCAGGACAAAAGATTAAGAACAGCCTGGTGGAACAACGAAGTTAAAGATAGCATACTCAAAAAGAAGGTAGCATTCAAAAAGTGGATCACAACTAAATCTGAACAGGACTATATTACTTATAGAATAGCACGACGTAATGCCAAACGAACAATTAGAGCATCTAGAGATGAATCCTAGAGAATATACGGTGAACAGATGGAGACCCTTAGCAAAGACTGCCCAAGAGAATTTTATAAACGTGTCACCACAATGAGAAACAGAGATGCATCTTACAACCCAACCACCATCATAAACAGCAAAAGACTAGCAAGGTGGGCAGAATACTTTCAAGAACTACTTAACCCCACACATAACATAGAAAACCTCACTTTTGTGCCTAAATGCCAGGGACAGCAAGAACCAAATTTCATACCTGCAGAGGTCAAAGCAGTTATACATAAAAGTCCTAAAAAAAATCACCAGGTCCATATGGAATAACCACAGAGGCTATTCAGGCCTGTGGGGAAACAGGAGTTAAATGGCTAACAAGACTTTTTAACATAGCATGGGAAGAAAGAAAAGTCCCAGATGATTGCCAACAGGCAATAATAGTACCAATATGGAAAAAGAAAGGCAATACGAGAGAGTGCGAAACATACAGAGATATGTCACTCCTGAGCCATATAGGGAAAATGTATGCAAAACTTTTGGAACAAAGAGCTAGACCAATAGTTGAACAACAGTTAAGCAAAGCACAATTCGGTTTTCGGAAAGGTAAACGTTGCACTGATGCATTATTTACACTTAGACAAATTTGTGAAAAAACTATCGAATATAGTGACCAGCAGAATATTGTGTTTGTGGATCAGGAAAA
>JACEFZ010017539.1:0-16268 GCA_014155875.1 Cepaea nemoralis | reverse complement strand
CCTCCCTCCTCCCTCCTTCTCCCTCCTCCCTCTTCCTCCTCCTCCTTCTCCCTCCTCCTCCCTCTTTCTCCTCCTCTCCCCTCCTCCTCCTCTCTCCTCCTACCGCCTCCGTCCTCCTACCTCCTCCCTCCTCGCTCTTAATCCTACTCCCTACTCCTCCTTCCTCCTGCTCCCTCCTCCTGCTCCTTCCACCTTCTCCCTCTTCCTCCTCTTACCTCCTCCTCCCTCCTCCTCCATCTCCCCTCATTCCTCTCTCCTCCTCCTAATCCCTCCTTCCCCTCCTACTCCTCCCTCCTCTTCTGTCTCCTCCTCCTCCCTCCTGCTCCCTCCTCCTCCCTCCGCCTAATATGAATTAAATTATATGCTCCCCACCAGGGTCTGGGCGATGCCGGGTCGGGTCGTCGTTTTTAGGAACGGTAACGGGAGCAGGCGCCGAATATGAAATAAATAAGACGTTCCATTTACCCAAGTTAATTGCTGGGTGAAGATTTGAAGATCTTTCAAGTGCTCTTTCTAATAATAGACAGACAGACAGTAGATAGTCGGGAACGGGAACAGGATCTTATATGACTACTTATATGAATTAAATGAAATGCTCCCCACCAGGGACTGAGCGAAGCCGGGCCGGGTCAGATAGACAGACAGACAGATAGACAGACAGACAGACAGACAAGCAGACAGACAGACATATAGATAGATCCCCGCCTGGGACTGGGCGAAGCCGGGCCGGGTCTGCTAGTATATATATATATATATATATATATATATATATATATATATATATATAGAGAGAGAGAGAGAGAGAGAGAGAGAGAGAGAGAGAGACTTCGTTCAATATAAAATTAGCACCATTTATCTAATATTCTCAAGGGGTAGTAACACTGGAAACATCGCCGGAGCTATGGAGCACGTACTCTGCGCTTGACACATCTTTTAGAGGCTAGCGAAGAGAGAGTGAGGAGGAGAAGGCGGGGAAATGGTGTGAGAAGAAGACAGAAATAGGAGAGCAGGAGCCAGGAGAACAAGACGAAAAGTGGAGAGTCTAGAGTTCAATCATGTAAGAGTGGGATACTGGAACTGTGGTAGTGCCAGACAGAGAGGTCATGTATTGGAGAGGCTAATATATGATTTTGATATCTGTCAACGTCTCACTTCACACACAGGCACTCCGCTCCTTCATACGCACTCAAAGAAACATCAATTGCGCGTATGGCATTTCTATTAGTTAATTCAGGCGAACCCGCTATAATCACAAGATATATACAGGCGGTAATTTCACATGAATATACAAATATCGCCCCTTCATACTCTAATAGCATACAATCAGTCTCGCAATCCTATACTCGCTATTCTCAAACTAGCATTCTCGCATAACTAAGCATTTTCTCTCAAGAACCACAAGTGTCCTCCTCTGAAAATGTCGTACGTCCCATCTAACGTTTTCAAGCTCAACGGCTGGGCTTGTCGTGCCCGACCCCGTGCCGTTGTGTGAACCCCGTGATGTCTCAACAGTCTCGTTGTACTGCAGTCTGTCCGTGCTAGAAGAGTTCAGTTGGTGTATTGATATCTAGTCCATTCAGGACAGTGTACCGTTAACTGTCGTCCCCTTCTATCACTCGAAAAGTATGAATAAAATTTGGTGGAACTGGGGTACAGCTGTGAAAGTGTAAACAATATAAAATGACACAAAGTGGTGCAGCTTTACATAACAGAGTTACGACACATACAGAACGTTGCGGCGGTTAGCCTTCATCAGCAAACAAACACATTCACAAACACAACATACAGTCAAGGAGAACTCATGTGACTACATTAGAAGGTGATGACAGGACGAGAGGAACAAATGCATGGAAAAATAGAAGCAATGAAGAGAAAATGAGAATTGAGAAAAATTTTAATTTAAAAGAATGTTAGTTGAAGAAAATGTTTAATAGAAAAACTGTTAATAGAGAGAAAAAAACTGCATACTCACCTCACGTACGGATCTGAAATGACTACGAAAATCTCGTGTGTAGTTATATACGGTGCTGGATGTTACGGTTCAGTGAGCACATAGAAAGAAGGGGGCGGGGTAGGAGGCGTGTAAAATTGAAGGTAGTATTGACCAAGACTCCATTGTGTTATTTAAGGTCTGGGTGGACTGGTGTGCATGAACACGCGTACATACATAGACACACTTCAACAGACAAAATGCTAGTGTATGTGGACATATGCACAGTATATGCAAGAAGAGAGAGAGAGAGAGGGGGAGAGAGAGAGAGGAGAACGAGAGAGAGACAGACAGGGAGAGACAGAGAGAGACAGAGAGAGGAAAAGTGCCTGCGACATACCACATGGGGCATACTGTACCCTACGAAATAGTCAGTATGGTTGCTTGTCATACAACGCGCTTCAGGAGCCCCTCGCCCAGTGCTCGAGTTGTTGGGGCTGTGTAAGATCCAACCACTGGCAATGCACGTGAAGAAGGTATGCACAGAGAAGCCAGATGTAAGGGGAGAGAGAGAGGGAGAGAGAGTGAGAGAGAGAGCGAAAGGGAGGGAGAGAGGGGGAGAGAGAGGAAGAGAGAGAGAGAGAGAGAGAGAGAGAGAGAGAGAGAGAGAGAGAGACATACTGCATTGACATTCTCATTTGCAATAGGGATTGTATGCCCGCATTTCAAAATACCATCCTCGTGGAACTTATGACATGTTTGGCATCTATCATAATTTAAAATATCTATTGCTACTAGCGCATTCTCTTCATATTCATTCGTCTCTTGTTCATCACACTCGCTTTCCGACGATGAGTCAATGAGCACAGCATTCACACTCCTTAATATTCTGCGACCTTCACAAAATTTGCTATAGTGCCCGAAAGATTTACAAAAATAGAACTTAACAGCACGCCGGTACGTTTCTCTTTTACCCTGCTGCTTTTTCATCATCATATCAAGATGGGCTGCATACCCCGGGTTTGAATCACACATTTGAAACTGAAAATGAGAGAATTTACAGTATGGGCACTGTGGTGGATTGGATCTTTTCTTCTCTCTGTATTTAAATGGTTTCTGTGGCTTAGTATTTGCCGCTGCCACTATGTTATTTTCATCACTGCTAGAACTAAATACGTTTCTGTTCGAGGAAAAATACACTGACCCTTTCTTTTCTAATTCTTGTAATGATTCAAAATCAGATTGTTGAAGACATTTTGCAAAAGGTTCTGGAATGGATGAAATAATTTTGTCCATAATCATTAGATCTCTTAACTTTTCATAGGTCTTGTTTATCTTTGCAGCGTTCAGCCACTTATTATATACGTCTTGTACGTGAGAGACGTAATCAATGAATGTCTGGTTTGTTTTTGGTTTTAGTTTGGAAAACTGCATCTGATACCCTGGTGCATCTAATAAGAAATTCTGCATGATACGTTGGTGTATATAATCATAATTATTTCTTAGCTCTTGTGGGATGGACTCTATTACTTTCAAAGGCTCCCCTGAGAGGTTTTTCATATAAATCATGGCCCAGTGTTCCCTCGGAACTTCCTGGTATTTTAATTGGAACTCGAAGTTCTCAGACCATGCAGAAATGGAGTCACTTTGGCAAAATGGTTTAACTATCCCTTTATACTTATTGTACTTGTTTTCCTCTTCCTTACTTTTCAACTTTGTAATTGCAATGTGTACATGTGATTCAACTTCCAGTTGTTTCATCTTTAACTGGGTTTGCGCCTCAATTTCTTTTAATTTAGTTGTTTCTGCTAACTCTTTAAGTTTGGTAGATTTGGTTAACTCTAGTTCTTTGAGTTTGGTAGCTTCAGCTAACTCTAATTCTTTAAGTTTGGTATCTTCAGTTAACTCTAGTTCTTTAAGTTTGGTAGCTTCAGATAACTCTGCTAGCTCTTTCTTACGTAGGCGTTCTTGAGCTCTTTCTTCCCTCTTAATCGCAGCCATCCTATCAATAGTTTCTTTGTACTTCTTCTATGCTCATTGTTCTAATCTATCTCCACTATACACTAGATCTTTCCCTGCCTCAATTCATTATTTTAAAGTCGACATTGTTATCGGTTATGTTCAAAATTTACAATGTCAAGTGATAGTACAATGTGCCGAATATCAAAGTGAATGATCATAGACTAAGTGTTGTGGACAAATTTACCTATCTTGGCAGCACCCTGTCACAAGCTGCCACAATCGATGACGAAGTGAATGCAAGAATCTCCAAGGCCAGTGCAGCCTTTGGCAGACTGTACAAGAATGTATGGGACAGAACTGGAATAAGCCTGCAAACAAAGCTAAAAGTCTACAAAGCAGTTGTATTATCCACACTGCTATATGCTTGTGAAACCTGGACTGTTTATCAGTGACACGCTAGGAAATTAAACCACTTCCACACAGTCTGCCTAAGGAAGCTACTGAAGATTAAATGGCAAGACAAGATTCCAGACACTGAAGTCCTAGAAAGAGCATCCATGCCCAGTATTCACACTCTACTGATGAAGAATCAGATTCGCTGGGCTGGTCACTTGACTCGCATGCCAGATCACAGGCTCCCTAAACGAATTTTTTACAGCGAACTGCGTTGTGGTAAACGCTCCCAAGGTGGCCAGAGGAAACGTTTTAAAGACACTCTGAAAATTTCACTGAATGCTTTTGGAATTCATCAATGCACCTGGGAGGCTGCAGCCAGAGACCGAAATTCGTGGCGTGCATCATTGCGCAAAGGTGCAGTCATATGTGAGGCAACCAGGACTGCAAGAGCTGTTAAGAAAAGGCAGGACATAAAAACCACTGCAGGAATTCCTCCTCCAGAGACGGCAAGCATTCTTTGTCCACATTGTCAAAGAACATTTCGAGCCAAAATAGGCCTTATCAGCCATCTTAGAACCCACGGCTCCACACCTTCAACCCCAATGGATGAAATGAATGGTCATCATCATTCTTGATGGACAAACAACATTAACACAATGCGTAACAAGCAATACAATAATATAATATTTGATTGACAGCAATTGGGAAAAAAATAAGATGCCACTTTAACACATTGTCCAAAAAATGGGGTACTTATCTGATTTCTGTATGAATGTTTTTTCTTTCACCCTGCCCCAAGGGATGATTTAGTGCCCAAGTTTAGTATAGATCTGGGTCGTTGGCCTCAAATTTAGTCTCTACTTATACATTTCTGGTATGTACAGAAGCAACAATTAATATCGTAATCAAACAGCAAAACAAATACGAAAAATTTTGTCTGTCAAGTCCAATTTTCAGAGGTGAGGACTGGAATTCGTATTCTAAGTTTGTAACTTTTGTCGGTCGTCTTGTCTTCTGTCGTGTTAGTTATGTATCGTAGTCTTCACCGGCCTTGGAACATCAACTGAAACGTCACTCTGAAAACATGCTGTACATCATTTTCATCTCAATTTATAATATGTGGATATCTGCTCAATGTCTGTCAAAACTCACTCTATTTCTTTCATTCGTATGTCAGTAACAATACTGTTACGTTACTTTACATGTCCACAGGCGATTCTGTTCTATACACAGTTGTTACACATTCTCTCTCGAAGGCGATGAATTCACTCAATATGATTTTAACTAGTCAAACCAGGTACACAGATTCTATTACTACTTTACGTTCCGCTCTTACACACTCACGTAGGCGATCAATTTACGTAAACATTTGACCGCAATTTCACGTTCACGTAGGCAATAGATTCTTTCAATCGTACGAATGACCACTTTCTGACACCAGTTTTACTTACTACCACAAGCAGGCGATGGATTCAATCGTAAACTTCTGACACCAGTTTAGCTGCCTGTCAACGTCTCACTTCGCGCACAGGCACTCCGCTCCTTCATACACGCACTCAAAGAAACATCAATTGCGCGTATGACATTTCTATTATTTAATTCAGGCGAACCCAATATAATCACAAGATATATACAGGCGGTAATTTCACATGAATATACAAATGTCGCCCCTTCATACTCTGATAGCATACAATCAGTCTCGCAATCCTATACTTGCTATTCTCAAACTAGCATTCTCGCAACACTAAGCATTTGCTCTCAAGAATCACAAGTGTCCTCCTCTGAAACTGTCCTACGTCCCGTCTGACGTTTTCAAGCTCAACGGCTGGGCTTGTCGTGCCCAACCCCGTGCCGTTGTGTGAACCCCGTGCTGTCTCAACAGTCTCGTTGTACTGCAGTCTGTCCGTGCTAGAAGAGGTCAGTCTGTGTACTGACATCCAGTACATTCAGGGCAGTGTCCCGTGAACTGTCGTCCCCCTTCTATCACTCGGTCTGGTTCTACCGTTACCCTGTCTAAGACACGATAGTGTCCCTTCCTAAGTCCTGTTTCCATTTCATCTACTGTCCTGTAGATGTCCTGTCTTATGACTATCCTGTGTCCTGACTTAGGTCCTATCTCTAGCCTATCACTATACTGTAGATGTCCTATCTATCTCCTATATGTCGTTATCTCAGTTGTCTTAACTCTATTCTGTCCCTTGTCCTCTCTATGTCCTCTATTCACACCCTCAACACTCTGACAATGTCCTCAGGCTCCAGGAGTTAAATGCAGACAAATACCATTGCCCTTGGTACGTCAGTTATATAAGCCCCAATGGGCAGAAGAGACGTGGGCAAGGTCTGCTGGTGAAGAAAGGAGTGAAGCATGTGGTACTTGATTTGAGTCCGTGGAATCACAGTGCAAGAGAGGTCCAGGGTATACAAATGGAGATTGGTGGCTTAAGTTGGAACATCATAAATGTATATGCCACAGTGGATTGTTTTGTCAGAAAGGAACAATGGGACTGGCTTCAGGAATTGGAGGACTTACCAGGTGATAGGCTACTCATATGTGGAGACTTCAATGCGAGGAACAGAGATTGGAACAGTAGTGAAGAAAACCGACAGGGAGTTGCCCTTGCAGATGCCATGGTGGACTCTTATGTGGTCTGCATAAATGATGGTAGGCCGACTAGAATGGCAATGAGGACTGGCGATGCAGACACTGCTGTTGACTTGGCACTTGTCTCCCAGCCATCAGTCCTTGGTGTAAAGTGGACTGTTTTGAATGATCATGGAAGTGATCACATGCCGTGCTCAGTCCTTATCTCTAAATCCAGGATAGTTAAGGCTGGGAGAGTGCTCAAGACCTTCCGGTATGAGTGGACCGACAGCTTTCTTGGACGCCTCAGACAGGGGCACGCAACAGGACTGTTAAAACTCTTTTTTTTGCAGACCTCATGGTGGACCCCAGAAGTAGACAATGCTTGGAAAGCAAAGAGAGCTGCAGTGAAGCAACTAGGGAACGTGCGACAGACACCCCGAACCTCACGAGAGGAAGTGTACACAGCGGAAAATGTCAAGAAAGACACGGTCAAGGCTTTCAAGCTCTGTGCTGCAGAGGCCAAGAAAGTAAAATGGGAATGTTTTATGAAGGATACTGGAGGTGATAAAACACTGCGAAAATTCTGGAAACTGCACAGGCAAATGCAAAGTAAAGATAGGCCTATGACAGTGGGAACAATTTATAGAGAGGACGGTGTGCGCGTGCCAACAGACAAAGAGAAAGGGGAGGCGTTTCTCCAGAGATTTTTAGAGCAGGCCAATCTTAATGATGCGGATACCAGGGATGCAGTTAGAGAGGAGTTATCTGCACAACTGCGAATATGTATTATGAAGATATCATAAGGGTGGAAGATGTTAAACATATTTTGAAAAAGGCAAACGACACGGCACTAGGGCCCGATGATGTTAGGTATGGCCACATGAAGGCTTTGAGCGATGTAGACCTGAAGGAGATGACCGACTGCTTTAACCAGAGCATTAGGACAGCATCAGTACCGCAAGATTGGTTAAATAGCTATCTCATCTCTCTCCCAAAACCATTGAAGGATCATTCCAAGCTGAGTGGCTTTAAGATCATCACCCTGCAAAATATGTTTGGGAAGGTTTTAGGGAAGATAGTCGCTGTCAATCTGCAAGGGTTTTTGAAAAAGGGGAAGCTTCTTTCAAGAGGCCTGGGGAGCTTCAGGCCAGGAAAAGATACCTGGTCAAATGCAGCCACTTTTGCCTTTGACGTTTATGAGGGGTTCCAGAGAAGACAGGAAACGATGGCGGCAGCGCTTGATCTCGAGGATGCGTACAACAGAGTTCGCTATGATATTTTGATGACCGCACTAATGGAGAAGGGTGTAAATCCCTGGTTGATGAACTGGATAGCAGCCGTCCTGCATTCTCGTCGGGTTGCTCTCCACCTAGGTGCATGGACCTCAGAGCGACATATTTTAACACCGGGACTGCCACAGGGATCTGCAATCTCACCGGTGCTCTTTAACTTGTATACGAGCAAGATTGCAAACCTAGAAGCACTAGGGGTTGGAAGGATACTAACATTTGCAGATGATGTTCTTGCATATAGGCAAGTGAGAGATAGGGAGCAAACAGCCCAGGAGCTGTAGGCGACAGTAGACAAAGTGATTGACAGTTGCACTGAAATGAGTGCTGTCATCCACCCGGAATAGACAGATGTTTTGTAGTGCTCTCTGGACAACAGAATTGTGAGAGATGATGTCCCAAGACTCACGATAGATGGTAGAAGCGTCAACAGAGAGAACAAACTGAAGTATCTGGGAATCAAATTCGACAGGAGCCTGTCCTTCAAGGATCATGTGAACTCGATTGGACAAGATATTTAAAGGGACTCAATGCACTTAAAACTATACCTGCAATGGACACAAAGCAGAGAATGTCCTTCAAACTATACCAGCACTTGATCCTCTCAGTGATTGATTATGGACTAGGACTGACCCACTATCTCAAAATGTCAATTGGTGAAATTAGAGCGCATACAGAACGAAGATATGCGGGTCATTCTGGGATGCATCAGAGACACCCCAGTAGTGTGTATGCGTTACCACCTTGGTTTGCCGACTGTTGCTGGTAGGCTCAAGGTGATGCAGGCGAAGGTGTACCTAAAAGTAGCTGCAGACACAGATCACCCGTTGCATGAGGCGCTGGACGTAGTTAATGGTCAGCGACTGGTAAGAGGGAAATCATGGATGGCTCAGGCGGAGGATACGATGAGACAGGTGTGCCCCTTGGAGAACATTAGGAGAGGAGTAGGTCAGAGTGCCAGCGGAGCAGTCAGACTTGTGCAAGGTTATAATCACATTGAGCCGGGATAGCAGAGATTAGCCAGCAGGGGCCACGGAAGTGGATATCCAGCAACTAATTCAGGATAATGCTCGCCCGGGTGATGTGATTATATACACAGATGGTTCTGTGTTGAGATGCAGGAGAATTGCCTGGGGATTCTTAGCAAAAGCTAATGGTCGCATTTTGATGCAGGAGAGCATGGCATATGATACCACAACATCCAGCTTAAGACTGGAGGTGGAGGCGGTCAGTGCAGCATTCCGCTGGATGGAGAATACGATATACAGAACACACACACACACACACACACACACACACGCAAACATCGTGATTTTAACTGACTTAGAAAGCATACTGAGTAGGGTAAGGACAGGCAAGCTTCGGGCAGAGTGGCTTGCTTCGCTTCGGAGGTTACGGGTGACAAGCATTGCCTGTATCTTTTATCCGGGGCATGGTGGTGTGCTGGGGAATGAACAGACTGACAGACTGGCTGGCTCTGCAAAACTTGGTGGAGTATTGATGCATGATAAGGCAGACGTGGTTGCGGCCTTGTGGGAGCACGTGTACACCTCGGAGGTGCAAATGGATCACCATGGTCTGGCAAGAAAGATGCAGCGAGGAGTGACGAAGGGATCTGGCCGACGCTCAACGCTCAGAGGAAAGGCGAGACGGACATATAATCAGATTGCTACTGGTAATATTAGTGTTGGAACTCAACGCTGGCTGCGCTTATGGGAATGCCCCGAATACTGTGATGTCGGTTCCTAAATCAATCAATCAATCAATCAATCAAATCTCAAGAAGTAGGAAAGGGTGCTTTACTGTACTGATGGATACAGTTGCTGGGGGATTCTTCTTATCGCTGAAATAGCATGAGAAATACAGTCAGAGTATTTATGGACACTCATAGAGGTCAGAGGACACACTGGGCAACATAACAACTGATAGGCGGTCATTATTAAAGTCTCAAAGATTGTTTCACATTTATTCAACGATACATAGTGTAGAAATATAACATATAGTACGGATAAAGGCAGATATTGATGTATTTTTGTGAAGGATAGACATATGGAAGTGACTGTTGAGGTGAGTTGAGTCAAGCACCGACATTAATCGTGACACACCGTCCTCATCTTCAACAGCCAGTGAAGAGTTCCATGTGTCTGTGTGTACGTGCGCGTGTGTGTCCCTGTGTATGTGTATGAGTTAGTGTGTATGTGTGTATGTGTCTGTGTGCATGTGTATGTGTGTATGTAACCGTGTATATGTGTCCGCGTGCGTTTCTGTGTATATGTTTTTTGAACGTGACTGTATGTAAGTGTCAGTGTGTATGTGTGTGATCGAAGTTAAGAAAGAGAATTTCGCATCAAGCATACTGATAACTGTACTGTAACGGTTCCCAGATAAGGGTCTGTATCTCATTGTTAAAACATCTAAAGTAAGCATTCGGTATCTGTTAAAACAACTAAAGTAATAATTATGTATCTGTTAAAATATCTAACGTAATCATTCGGTATCTGTTAAAACATCTCAAGTAATGATTCAGTACCTGTTAAAACAACTAGAGTAATTATTTGGTATTTTTTGAAATATCTAAAGTAATTATTCGGTATCTGTTAACAGATCTAACGTGATCAATCGCTATCTATGAAAAGATCTAACATGATTAACACCCTTCACGTACTTACCAACGATATTGACAGGTTATCAGATTATGCATGGCTATTGTATTTACTATCACACTTTTAAGGTCTTCATTTGAAGCCCCCTTGTATTTGTAGCTATTAACAAATAGTAATACTGTTAAAGCCGGTCTCTCTGGCCGAGGGGTTACACCACTTTGTCTGTACTCCCGTTTATCGCGCAGTCTCGTAGCGGGCGAGAACTGGAAGCGGTTCTATCCCCACTGTTGACTTGCGGGATAACTGAGCCGGCCGCTCAGAAATCAATGGCAAACTAATGAGCGTAAACTTGCCAAGAAATCAACAGACAACAACACCAACAACAACAACAACACCACCAACAACAACAAAACTTTATTTTGAAAGTGTTAAGAATTGGGCACGCAGGCCCGTCTAACATTCTGCCCTTTTATCACTATCTTTCATACATTATACCATTCACACATCATTCAAGGCTAACTGAAAACAGCACCAATATAAAAGATATGCATTATAAAGACATGTGTCAGCTGAAAGATGCTGCTGTTGACAGCGAGTAAAGGATATACGAATTGTTAAAAAAAAAACATACTGTTAAAACAAAATATGACTATTAATACAATAATTTAGTGAGCTGATTACCTTCGAAAACCTGTAAATGTTTCGTCTATGTTTTATCTATCCGGCTGTCTTTAAAATTCTGTAAACTCAACTCTTTCACGTTAATTTATATGTTTACCTGACAAAGGACCCTAAAAATAGGCCTTAAGGTAACAGCGAGTATAACGGTTTGGCAAACATAAATGCTATGCAGTGAAACTAATACTACAGTACGTATTGCTTCCAATTCCAACCGCAAATGTGTTTACATATAGTGCCTGAGATATGTATGAATGCTAACATAAATAAATACGCTCCAAAGAACACAACATAAAGTATTTAGATAGTGGTCTTGCAATGAATCAGATCAGAGAAGTGAATTTGATCGACGTGAGGAAATTCTTAACAAAATCTATGAAAAGGCTGAGTGCCTCCTTTTTCATGTCAGTGAGATCGATACTTTCGTCGGTAAAATAAAGGGACAGGACAATCATAGGTTAGTTCACTCAGGTGATCCAAGTGTCCCATAATTATGCACTCATAGTAATACAAAATGGGAAAGTATAAAATCCAGTATTCAGACTGCAAATACCACCTTGCCAGTGAAAATTAATGAGAGAAAAACAATTATGGATAACCTATGAAATATTGAGTAAAATGTCTCAAAGATAGAAAGCAAAGAACACTCCAGAGTATATAATAATAGATAGATAAATACGTCACATGTGCAGAGTTGCCAAAGAAGAGTGGCTACAGAAACATTGCAAAGAAATGGAGGATCTGGAAATAAAACACAACTCGAAAGAATTACATGAACATATAAAAAGATTTACAAAGACGAAAAGTAATATAACAGGAAACGGTTGTATCAGAGGAAAACATGGAGAAATTATAATTAATAACACTGACATAATAATAAGATGGACAGAGTACACAGAAGATGTATTCTGGGACAACAGGGTCAATAGACCAACATTGTTTAATACTCAAGATGGACCAAAATATTAACAGCTGAAGTAGAAAGGGCTATTAAAAAGATGAAAGAAGGAAAGGCTGCAGGTCCTGACAAGATAACAACAGAGATGATAAAATCCTTATCCACCTTTGGCATTGAAACTATCACAGAATTATGTAATGATATATAATACTGGGTATATCCGCAAGGACTTGAAAACATCCATTTTCATCACACTACCGAAGAAACCAAGAGCTGTTGATTATGAGGGTTACAGAACTATTATTAGCTTAATGAGCAACATAACTAAGATACTACTCAAAGTCATATAAGAAAGAATTCAATATAAAATAGATGAGGAAGTAGCTGAAGAACAATTTGTGTTCCGCAAAAACAGCGGCACCAGAGAAGCAATTATCTGTTTGAGGATGTTAATTGAACAATATATAGAAGTTCAAAAAAGTATATGTTTGTTTTATAGACTACAAGAAAGCTTTTGATAGAGTACAACATGAACGACTAATTACGTACCTTCAAGATATAGGAGTAGACGGAAAGGACATCAGACTTATTAGTAACTTGTACTGGGAACAAGTGGCGTCTATTAGATGCAGTAATAACTATTCGTCACCTATAGAGATAAAAAGAGGAGTACGGCAAGGAAGTGTACTGTCCCCAAGCCTCTTCAACCTGTACACAGAAATAATTTTTAAACAAGCTGAAATGCCAGGACTCAGCATCAATGGACGAATAATAAACAATCTTAGATATGCTGATGATAACGTGTTACTAGCAGAAAGTGAGCAAGAGTTGCAAGACCTAGTGGAAGAAGTAAACAGGCACAGTGCAGAATGGGGCTTAGATATTAATATCCAACATACAAAAACTGTGATAATTAGCAGTGAAAAGGAAAGGTCATCAATGAATATCACAGAAAACGGGCAGATAATAGAACAAGTAACACGTTTCTCTTATCTTGGAAATATAATAACAGATGATGGCAGAAGTGAAATGGAAATCAAAAAGAGAATAGGAATGGCCAAAAATGATTTCAACAGCATGAAATAAGTATTAACATCTAGAGAGATTAATAACGCATTAAAAATGAGAGTTATCAAATGCTACGTATATTCAACGCTACTGTATGGCTCGGAAGCCTGGACATTGAACAAGCAACTAGAAAGTCGCATAGAAGCCCTGGAGATGTGGATATACAGACGAATATGTCGTATTTCATGGAAACAAAAACAATCAAATGCAGAGGTCCTAGAAAAATTGGGAATGAAGAGAGAGTTGATGAAAGAAATAAAGAGGAGACAAGTGAAATATTTTGACCACGTTAAAAGACATGATACTCTTATAAAAGTCATACTGGAAGGCAAGGTTGAGGGCAAGCGATCAAGAGGTAGACAACGATACAAGTTGGAGGATAACATCAAGAAATGGACGAATTTCAGCCTGACAGAATGTACAGTCAAGGCAAGAGACAGACAGTGTTGGAGATCCATCGCAGCCAACCTTCATTGCGGAGACGGCACCTGATTGATTGAGTTAGATCAATCATGTTTCGGTAGAACAACAGACACCACAAGACTGGGGAAATGCCATGATTATCCCAATTTTGGAAAAACAAAGGCAGCAAATGAGATTGCACACAATACAGAGGCATATCAATGTTGAGTCACACTGGGAAAAAATTTTGCAAAATACTGGAGAAAAGATTGCGCACTACTATAGAACCTCAGCTAAGCGAAACACAACTTGGATTTAGGAAAAAACAAAGGATACACAGATGCCATTTTTGCTCTTAGACAACTTATAGAAAAGTCAATTGAATTCAATGAAACCCTCTACTTAGCCTTTGTCGACCAAGAACAAGACATTTGATAGAGTAGATAGAAACAAGATGTGGGAAATCGTTAAACAATATGGGGTGAGTACACATTTAACAAACCTATGCAGAAGCTTATATAACAACAGTGAATGCATAGTGAGAGCAACTAAAGGGCACTCAGCACCCTTAACCATAATATCTGGAGTACAACAAGGTTGTGTCTTTTCCCCTCTCTTGTTCATAACATATATATATATACAACATATGTAAAGAAACCAGCCAAACAGAGACCCCAAGAATACAGCATGACGAGAATACAGAAGAAGAACCATCTGCAAATCTAACCATTAGAGAACTCATGTTTGCAGATGAGCAAGCACTACTAGCAAAATCATAGGCTGAATTACAAGACCACATGAATAGTCTAAACCAACCTTTTCAGCAGGCGGACCAAATTTCAGAAATAATATTTTCTGCCGGGCCGTACACCTAATTTTCTTTTTTTTTTGTTGGTTAATTAAAGTAAACAAGCAAGCGTGCTACAGACTCGACCACATCATCGCTTCCCACTCTGCGGGCGCAACATGACGTCCGGCGGGCCGCATGCGGCCCGTGGGCCTCGTGTTGGCCACCCCTGGTCTAAACGAAATGTGTAGGGATCATCACTTGAAAATTAGCACAAGTAAACCAGGGGTAATGACTATAGCTAAAGAAGAAAAAAAAACAACAACAATTCACCTAAACAAACACCAAGTAAAGAACGAACGAACGAACGAACAGACTTTATTTTCAAATGGTAACAAATTGGGCACTCAGGCCCGTCTTACATTCGGCACTTCCAATCACTCAAGTTTCTTTCATCAACAGTGTATAGGAAAAAACATTGTCACATGAATTCTGTAAACATAAACAATGCATATTACTATGTTATGAGACACATCCACCACCCACCCACACATCCCCCATTCACTCCAACTCCCCCACCCAACCACACACATAATCCACACACACATACATTCCCCCACCCATCCACCACATCCCTACACCTACACATCTCCCCACCCACACACACCTCTCACCCAACATCCCACCACCCACATCCCAAGCACACATACATTCCCCACCCACACACATACACCCACCTACACACATCCCCCACCCACACAATATCCTCTAACCGTGCGATTACCCACCAACAATCACTCACCCACATATCCTCCTCCACCCACACACCTAAAACCAACCAGCCAAACACACATTCCTTGGCCACACATCTCCCACGCACACACACACATCTCCCCGTCAACTCACATATTCCGCACCTACCCAAACACAAATTCCGCACCAACCCATATAATCTCCCATCTCCCCCAGCCCACTCACAGATCCCGAGCCCACCCCTACAAACATCCCCCACCCTCTCCTAACCTACACACACTCACCCACCCACATATCCTCTACCCACCCACACATCCTCTACCTACCCATCCCCCAACCAAACATCCCTTAACCACACACCCGTACTCATATACAATCACCCATCCACACATGCTCTATCCAACCACACATCCTCCACCCACCCATACCCCAGCCATACATCCCTTAACCACACACCCCTACCCATATACACACACATCCCCACCCATGCACAATCTCCCCACCCATACACACATCCTCACACACATCCCCACCCACCAACACATAACCCTTTCACAAGCACACACATCCCCTCCACGCATATACAACCCACACACACATCCCCAACCCATACACTCATCCCCTCACACATCCCTAGACACACGTACTTATCCCTCAACCACTAAATCCCACACATCCCTCGCCCACTCATCAAAACATACATCTCCTATCTACTCATCCATACTCACACACCCCAAACACCCATCTAAACACACATCCTCCACCCTCACACACATCCTTCACCTAAACGCACGCCCAACCACAACCCCACCCACCCACACACATCCTTTATCCACACCCAGCTCCCCTCCCACACAACACCACACCCACACATCCCAAAGACACATCCCTCACACACACACACATCTCCCCCAAAAA
>JACEFZ010017538.1:0-14836 GCA_014155875.1 Cepaea nemoralis | reverse complement strand
GTTATACACCTCGGACCCTTGGGAGGTGGGGGTCCGAGGTCCTCCACTAATCAAACATGTGCTGTGGTGTGTTTGGGTGCCATTGACGCTACCATAACCATCGGTGTGCAGGGAAACCCCCTGGCTAGATCTCAAACCGCTGGAACCCCCTGGGCGTCCCCAGGGACCTCGACGTGCAGGGTACCCCCTCACTAGATCTCAAACCGGTGGACCCCTTAATAGGTGGGGGTCCCGAGGGTCCCCACAACAATAATCAAACATGTGCTGGGGCGTGTATTTGGCCACTACGACGCCACCCTGGACCTCGGTGTGCAGGGTACCCCCTCACTAGATCTCAAACCGCTATTATACGCCTACTGAACTAGTAACATTACATCATTGCTCCGTTTGTTATCTTATGTTGTGAACTAGTAATAATACAGTATTTTGCCATTTATTATTCTTCGTGAACATTTCATGATAAATATGTATTCTACCAAAGAATCTCGCCAAACTGGGCGTATTTGGCTATATTTCATTGTAATGTTTGTTATGTGTTGTAATCTTAAATATGGTAGTAATAACGAACACAGTTAGTTGTGGGTCCTTAACAGAACGTAGGAGCCACCCTCAGCATTTATTGGCTATTTGCGATTTATTAGGCAAGTTTAGTTCTGAACGCCATGCGTGTTATGTCATCGAAATCAACAGGTCTGCATGAAAATTGCCAGTGACTGATTTCAATCACTCCACTGGATACATAATTAGGCTACCAACTGACAGTACCGCGGGAATCTCGATAGATGAAGCTTATAAAAGGGCACTCTCCCGCTGTTTATGCTTCACCTCGACACCGCAAGGTCCAAGAGGAAACAGAGGTGATGAGATGACACGGTATTAGGGGGAATCGAGAACTGTGTTTCAGTATCTCTAAGTCACAGACAAACAAACACTCACAATAATCAATGTCCTTATTCTATCGTCATCACTTTCGGGATATTGTTTCTGCAGCCTGTCTGACGGAGCTCTTCCGTATTTCCCACTAATCATTAACATATGGAAAGATAATATATAGCGCAGACAACGCATCAAATCTGTCTTTATTTCTATATTGAGCTTGTCCACTGATAATTATCATCTGGAAATATAATTTCTAGACCAGATAACGCATTAAATGCATTCTCTATTTCTATATTGAGCTTGCCTTTAATCTTCTTCTCATTCTTCTTGCACAAAGATATAATTGACGTTTTTTTTTTTGTGGGGGGGGGGGGGGGGGGGGTTACATTTGACCTTGTATAATTGTAAAGGTATTTTGCCTATAGCTATTCTATGATCAATGTAGCAGTCTGTATTTGGTGTAGTTTTCCTCTACTTTTAAAGCATTTCAAAATTTAATGTGATTGATGAAGTAGTCAATATACCTATGTGCGCAAAACGACAGATAATACATAGGAAATTGACACCAACCTTATGCTACCAATGTCAAACTTGGACATTATCCCACATCACACTTATGCAAAATCTTCAAGATGAGATCTTTGAGAAGAGCTGCTAACTTAGCTATCCGAGACGGAGTAGGAAATGATGTTATCAGACAGACTGTGGGATCAGCATCTTGTGCCATAAAAATATTGAAAGACAAATAAATGGTTCGATCATCTCGTCAGAAAGCAACACCATCATCTACCGACAATGGTGCTAAATCAAAGGAGATCTGTTACGAGAGCAAGAGGTCGCCCGAGAAGAAAGTGGATTGACGACATCAAAGACATTGTACAATCACATGAGATAACACTGTCCAGTGTCATCCACGGGGCGCTGAAACGTCAAGTAATTCCCCCCACGGCGCTTGACGACAAAAGTGGATGACAAGGATGGTGATGATGATGGTGATGATGATGATGTTGATGATGATGATGATGAAAAAGTAACCAGTATGATTCTAATCTTATTGTCAGGACTTCCACGGTTATAATCTTTATATATGTTGCTTATACCAGGTGTTTCCAACAATCACATCATGCTCTATTGCCAGCTCTAGAAATATGCCTCTACTATAATATGTTCTTTAGCACACAAATACCAACAATGCATCCATCATGCTGGTTACCAACCTTAGCATTAACGTTTCCCAATATGATCTTTTTATTTTTTCTATTTTTACGCGTGCTACTATTACCAGTGTCCCCTCCATCAGGTGAAACCCACTCCTATCTTTATTGCCTAGATATTGCACTTAGACAAGACATTATCCATGTCACTATAAAATGCATTGATGCTAACTTCCTGCTTCCTGTTGTTGGAAGATGTGCTTGATTTATCATAGCCTCAACAGGTTTGATGTTTAATTTTCATCATTATCATCAAGTGCCCTGCCAGCTGGTGTATGCGTTCATGTCTCTCCACAGATTTCGTTCTTTGGTATTCAGGATCAAATCTGCTGATTATATTCTCCATGCCACTGTATCAATTCATCTAGCATCTTTTCTCTTGGTCTGCCTCTCTCCTCCTTGATCTTTCCAGTTATCGTGATGTTCTCCAATGTCTTCTTCTCATTACCAAATAAAGTTGTTTGTCTCTTTCTTACTGTTGTATTTCATGTTTTAGTTTCATTAGTCCTTTTCATACAATCGTCGTTAATTACTCTGGCAGTCCAAGGAATTCGCAGGAACCAATCTCTGTTGCTTTCAAGTTCTTCCTAATTTGTTCATTTACATTCCAAGACTTTAATTTAGTTTAATATTGCCCAGTAATATTCTATCTGACATTGCCCGGTATCCTTTATGTTTTAAATAGATTCGGATCTTTCCAGATCCATAAAAATGGCTACACCTCTGTGGAGATTCTCTCCGCCAGCATGGTTAATCTTTTAAATGTCAGAAGTCGGTTTCCCTGCCCTTTTCAATTAATCTCACGCATTCCTAAAATGTGCATTTTGCGTCGTTTCATATGTTGTTTGGTATCCTCCAATTCAACACGTGTACCGATGGTGGGATAATTCTATGTTCCCATTTTATACATAGTATTGTGTGTGTGTGTGTGTGTGTGTGTGTGTGTGTGTGTGTGTGTGTGTGTGTGTGTGTGTGTTTTTGCGCTAGCTCGCTTTGAACTCAAGCGTAGTCCATACAAGTGATACTGATTTTTGCTTTCCCTATTTCCAGTGTCCCTAGCCATTAGGCTAACATATTCCGACTTTTGAGATACTTGTAATTTACGTCCTCAAATGAAGGAGGAGAAGTCAACATTTTAGTCCAACTGACTGGTATAGGGGTTTACACCCGCTGCCTCGGCATCAGCACACCAAAAGTTTATGAGCGAGTGCTCTTGTCTATTCGGTCATGCAGACCTCCATATATTGTATTTATTATCTTGTATGCTCAGTCGCACGCTGTTTGTCTGGAGGCACCTGTCAGCGTGTTGGGGAATAGAGACAGGACATGTAGAGGCTTAGATCAGATTGTGGGTGTGGGTTCAAATCCCACTTCTGACACCATCTGATCTAAGCCTGTCAACGTCTCACACGAACACAGGTATTCTTAGATCCTTCACATGCATTCAAGACAATATCAGTCTTGCATGTGGTATCAAACATTTATTCAGGAGAACCTGATTATCATCAAAATGCGCACGTAGGGCGGTTAATTTAATACATCATCATTATGTACATACGTGCGAGTTAACAAACAATCATAGCACTCAGGCAGTCACACAAAAACCCTGCACTCAAATACTCGCTATCTTTAACATGGCAACGCCAGCTAGCACTTCCGCAAAATCCATACTCTCGCTCTTCGAAACACATGCGTCCTTCCCCTAAACCGTCGAGTCCCAGTCTCTCATATCTCTGTGGTCCTGTAGATGTCCTGTCAATGACATCTCTACATCCCTGCCTATGTCCTGTCTCTATTATGTCTCTTGTCCTCTACATGTCCTGTCTCTACTCCCCAACATGCTGACATCACCTGGTGCACACGATTTTCCCTACTCGGGGGAAGCTGCTCCTGTGGAGAACCAATTTAAGCTGTTTATCTGGATTTGAGTGAGTTGTCGAATCATAAGGCATTAGGGAAGTACGATGGTGGTTTCCACTTGCATTCCACGAGTCTCTGTACTATTCAACACCACCAGCCGTTGTCTCAAGAGACGAGCACACAATAGCTCCATAAAAGGGGGAGGGGAAATGAAGATTATAATTATCCCTTTTTAGCTACCGATAGTGAGGAGCGGCTGACCGAGTGGCTAAAACGCCAAGTTCTACTTCAGGAGATCCGGGTTCGAATCCTCGGTAAGGTGTGGATTTTGTTCTTTCTGTCGGGGGCAAAGAGAAAACTCTAGCCTGCACAGTTCGCGGCGGCTTCACTCATCTCATCTCATCATCTCATCATATTCCTCTTGTACCTTGCGGTGAAGTATAAACAGCGGGAGAGTGCCCGCTTATGGGCTTCATGTATCGATATTCCCACGGACTCTGTTATTCCCTGCGTCCATCGTTTACGTGGTCGGCCTCTTCCTCTGCTTTCTTCTGGTCTGTACATCATTGCTTGTTGTGGTATACTGTTAGTTGGTAACCTACTTGCATGGCCAAACCATTTGACTTGCTGCGTTCTAATAAAATCGAGTGCAGCTATAACCCCCACTTTAGTCCTGATTTCTTCATTTCTGATCTTATCTCTTCTTGATACATTGAGTATTCTTCTCAGGAATCTCATTTCTGTTGTTGTGATTTTTCTTGTCTCTTTTTCTGTCATTGTCCAGCCTTAACTTCTCATGCTCACGGATGGTCCCTCCCACCCCCACCCCCACTCCCCACCACCACCACCACACACACAGGAAGGCACTATAGCTATTAAATGACAGTTATGACCCAGCGATGGCTATTTGACAGTCAGAGATATGCTACAGAGATAATCGCCTCACCATATACCTCCAACCCTTTCTGTGACCACGAACTGTCTTGGTCCAAGTCCTCTTATTCAACACACTCAACAACCCTCAATATCCGAGACCACTCCACCATTCCCACCCACGGAATACGCACCTAATAGTAGGTTGGCCTTCTACCTTAGATGATACCCTACAATAACAACTACTACTACCACTACTACAAGAACAGCAATAACAATAACAACAACAATAACAGCAATAACAACAACAACAACTACTACTACTACTACTACTACTACTACTACTACTACTACTACTACTACTACTACTACTACTACTACTGCTGCTGCTGACTACTACTACTACTACTACTACTACTACTACTACTACTACTACTACTACTACTACTACTACTACTACTACTAACAATAACAGCAATAACAACAGCACCAACAATAACTACAATAACACCAACGACGACAACAACAACAACAACAACTACTACTACTACTACTACTATTACTACTACTACTACTGCTGCTGCTGCTGCTGCTGCTGCTGCTGCTGCTGCTGCTGCTGCTGCTACTACTACTACTACTACTACTACTACTACTACTACTACTACTATAACTACTACCATAATTACGACTGCTGCTGCTGCTAGAACTACTACCACTACTGCTACTATCCTGCGTTGTTAACTTCATGATGATACAGATGATAATGATGCTAGTTACCAGGATAACCATGATGACAGTGATGATAACGCCTCCAATACAACATTCCCTATATTGGTCAGTTATTATATTTATCAGCCAACACTGTGGCGAAGGGTTACGGTCATAGTTCATGATTCCGCACACCGCGTTCAAAACACAGCTGCGGGCGATTTGGCAGCAGACCCGTCTTGTGTTATTTTTTTAACGAGATGTTATGAGTGCCTGTCGTTCAGAAAGCAATGGCAAACTACTGAACGTAAACTTGCTAACAGATCATAAACAACAAAAAATTGCTTAGGTTGACTGCGAAGTCCTTTAAAGGATATGCAACTAACCTTTTATTGTCATCATCACTATCATGGTTATCTGAGTTTTACGTAGAGCGTGACATAAATAGTCATGTCTCAAACACCGCTGTTGTCTTAAACGTAACCAATTTCTACTTAGATTTCGCGCTTGGCTGAAAATCTAACTCCTCTTTCATCTATAGTGCATTCACAAAATTTGTTCTGCCGTCTTATATTTACTCCCACCCAGGGAATATGTCTTTGACAGGTCCAAAGGCAACTGAAATCATGAAAAGCGGCGAAATTTCTTTGATGTTTTTTTTCGAAAATATATTGAATTTACGCTAACAAACTTGTTTTATAGTAATGCACATTTATTCGGGTAACGATGCAAGGCTTATCCATATTCGTATGGAAGTGGGTGCTATGTCTAATATTAGTAAAGACATAAAATTGGCATAGGCATTGGGTAAATAATGTAGAAATTAAACTGGAAATGGACAGGAAAATAGAAGGAATATATTTCTTACATTATTTTTCATTTCATTCTTTTTTCTTCAGCTGCTGGTTAATAATGTATACACAAGAAGTAATGTTACTAGGGTGTATTTAAATGGAGTTTGTGAAAGCTTCTAAACAACTGTGCATTAATGCGCGTGTGGAGTGACCAGAGATTATATCACAATTCAGTCATCATGTGTCAATTTTTAAGGATCTTTTCAGCTGTCTATGTAGTTTGGTCACACGAAATGACTGTTTACTCAAACCAAATGCACGCAATGTTCTTTTCTCGAGATTTGTAATAGTATGAACAAGTTTCTAGCGATCAGCTTCCTGACAAAAATATATGAACAACTTCACAGCGATGCTTTGAAGTGTACACAATTTCAAATTCAATCATATTCAACAACATTCACACATTCAGATGTTAACGATAAATGGTAAGATGTATAAAATAATTATGTTTCATGAAAGCACCCATTATAGGTAAACATGCCGACGATACCTCTGAACACTTCCGTTCCACTACGTGAGGTTCTTATCATAAGGTCACTTAAGTGCAGCACGAGAAAATTCACTATTGAACACCGGTGTTTCTTTGTGAAGGTGTAATACATTTCATAAATATGCACTTCATCTCTGACCAGAAATCTATATGCCACATATAAACAAACACTGAGATCTGCTGTACAGTCTCAGAAAGAAAAAAAAAACATTTTGGGGTGTAGATAATGATTTAAAAAAAAAAGTTAGTTGCATATCCTTTACAGGACGTTTGCAGTCAACACCGGCATTTAGTTAGTTGCATATCCTTTACAGGAGGTTTGCAGTCAACACCAGCATTTGTAGCCGTTGTTGATATCTTGGAAAGTTTTACGTTCAGTAGTTTATCAGTGCTTTCTGAACGACCGGCACCCATACCTTTTCGTAAAAAAAAAAAAACCCAGCGCAACGCGATCTGCTGCCTGATCACACGCAGCCGTGTTTTGAACGCGGGTACACAGGATTACGAGCCGCGTCCGTAAATCCTTCGCCACGAAGGCCGACTAATGATAAGATTATGATAAGGTTATATACTAGACCTCATCATTTACCCTCAGTTGGTTACTGAGCTATAGATTTTTATACAGAGGTAAACATTTGTGAAGACAATATAAGTAGACACTTGTGTCGTAGTGAAATAAGGAACAAGGGAGGATTTTCCCGCGACAAAATAGGGCAGACTAGAATGTTCCCAACAATAAGAGCCCAATGAAGAACTTAAATAAAGCCACCTTAAGCGGTGAGGCCAAGATAGAAGGAACTATTTCGTTGGAGCAAACGCAGTGGTGAAAAGAACTTTCCCGACAGTGTTGTAAAATGCTAAATGGAGTTTTCTTAACATCTTCACCTCAGTAAAGTGTTGTTTACCACTGGCTGAAATTTTTTACCAATGAGAGATATTGTATGCAGGATGTAGTAAAGATTGTGTGTCTGTGTGTGTGTGTGTGTGTGTGTATGTGTGTGTGTATGTGTGTGTGTGTGCGTGTGCTTGTGCTTGTGTGTGTCTGGGTATGTGCAAGTGTGTGCTCCCATCCTGTGATGAGCCTGGGGACCTCATTACGTGAAATGACTTGCCACAAGTCATCACTACAGAAGTGCTCACACAGGGAGATGACGTGTTACACAGGTCAATTGGTTGGCTGGTTAGTTAACACTCAGGAAGATTAAGTTTTAACTCTTATGATGCATCGGTCTTCATGTCGTTTGAATCATGCATTCCACGAGTTACTATACTGTTTAACACCGTCAGCCTTTGTCTAAAAAGAGGAACACAGCATGGCTCCAAGGAGGAGGGAGGGTGAAGATTATAATTATCTTATATAACTCAGCGATGGCCATGCCACAGCTTGAGGTACTTATAGAGATAACTTCCTCAGCAACGAACTTCAGTCCTCTCAGTGACCACCAACTGCCTTGGTCCAAGGAAGCTTAGTCAACGATCCTCAATATCCAGAGACGACTTTACCATCTCCATCATCTGTGGACGGGCCCAATAGTAGGTTAGGCTTCTACCTTATAAAACACCCTACAACAACAACAACAACAACAACAACAACAACAACAACAACAACAACAACCACCACCACCACCACCACCACCACCACCACCACCACCACCACCACCACCACCACTACAATGAGAACAAGAACAACAACGCAACAATAACAGCAATAACAACAGCACCAACAATAGCTACAATAATAATTATAACAACAACAACAACTACTACTACTGCTACTACTACTGCTACTACTACTACCTACTACTACTACTACTAGTACTACTACTACTACTACTACTACTACTACTACTACTACTACTACTACTACTACTACTACTACTACTACTACTACTACTACTACTACTACTACTACTACTATTACTACTACTACTGCTACTACTACTACTGCCACTACAACTACTACAACTAGGACGCCTACAACAACAACAACAACAACAACAACAACTACTACTACTACTACTACTACTGCTACTACTACTACTACTACTACTACTACTACTATTACTACTACTATTACTACCACTACAACTACTACAACTTGGACGCTTTCTACTACTACTACTACTACTACTACTACTACTACTACTACTACTACTACTACTACTACTACTACTACTACTACTACTACTACTACTACTACTACTGCTACTACTACTACTACTACTACTACTACTACTACTACTACTACTACTACTACTACTATTACTACTACTACTAATGCCACTACAACTACTACAACTAGGACGCCTGCTACTACTACTACTACTACTACTACTACTACTACTACTACTACTACTACTGCCTCTACAACTACTACAACTAGGACGCCTACTACAACAACTACTACTAACGTGGTAATATACTAACACGATTACTGCTACTCGTGCTGTTACCACAGTTACTGTCGTTATCATAATGACGATGGCAAAGATGCTAAGGATGTTCGTGACTATAGCTATCATGATAACGATGATTACATTGATGATAATTCCACCAATACAACAATCACCATTTTTGTCAATTATTTTATCATCACTATCATGCTTATCTTAGCTTTACGACGAGCGCGACATAAATAGCCATGCTTCAAACGCCGCTGTCTTCTGAAACATAATAAATTTCTTCCTAGATTTCACACTTGGCGGAAAATCTAATTCCTTTTTCATCTCAGTAGAGACTTGTTTCGCAGTGAAAGAACGAGCGAGGGAGGATTTTCCTGCGACAAAATTACCGAGACTAGAATGTTCCCGATAATATGAGCCCGAAGGTGAACTTAAATAAAGCCACTTGAAGGGGTGAGGCCAAGATAGAAGGAACTATTTCGTTCGAGCAGACGCGGTTGTCAAAAGAACCTACTTGACAGTGTTGTAGAAGGCCTAAGGGAGTTTTCTAAACATCTTCACCTCCATAAAGTGTTGTTTACCACTGGCTGAAAGTTTACCAAGGAGAGATATTGTATGCAGGATGTAGTGAAGATTGTGTGTGTGTGTGTGTGTGTGTGTGTGTGTGTGTGTGTGTGTGTGGGTATGTGTAAGCGTGCGCTCCCATCCTGTGATGTGCCTGGGGACCTCATTACGAGAAATGATCTGCCACGGAAGTTACCACTGCAGAAGTACTCACACATCATGCTGATGCGATAAACAAGGTGATTGGTTGGCTGGTTAGTTAACTCTCTAGAAGATTAAGTTTTAACTCTTCTGACGCATCGGCCACATTATCTCCACAAATTAGACACACAGGTTTACCGCCAATATCAGTAAACATATATTCAGCCTACCAGTGGCTTTGAAAGGCTCTGTTTTCAGAATCAACTTTTCTCTTGGTTATTTTAAAGGCTAGCTGATGCTTGATTGATATGAGGTTAGCCGGATCGGGAAAAGGTGATGTAATATCCGGGCACTACACTACTTTCATTTCTTATGCGCCAATCCAAAACGAGCAACTGAACGTTGCTAGGTCACTATAACGACGAATATCCACTCACCACAACTTTTATTTTCGCTTATTCTGATCGAAGCGAGAACACTCTCAGGTAGCCTATCATCCAGCAAGCCTGCTAATTAGGGAATTTGTTTTGCACTTTATATCGTGGCCATTAAAACATATTTTTGCCTAGAATTCTCTCTCGGGCCGAATATATTTGTACGTCGGTTGAGACCTCTCGGGCCTGATATGATTGTACGCCGGGCCTGATTTGGCCCGCGGGCCTTGAGTTTGACACATGTGTATTAGAGTGACGTTCGCTCACATGGGTGTCTCCCCATCACCCCCATCGGGTGGCTAAGCCAATCGCCGAGCTTCTGACGTTATTGACCTTTGGTCCATCGACCAGCTTGAATCACACATCCGGCTCCTATCGTCCACATCAAACATGTTAAGCGCTTAAGACGTATTCAGCCAAACAAGGATTCAGATAAATGGCCTTTGTGTTTTCATGTAGTGTTTTTCGTGTAGTTGTGTGTCTGTTTGTGTTTGTTTGCTCTGTGCTGACGAAGGCTTTGGCAGCAACATCCATTTTGTTTCTTGTAATCATGTTCTAGTAATGCTTACAATCTTATTCTCGTTTTTAGGTGATTCATTCATGACTCGCCGTCTCCCTGGCCTAGGAGTTAACGTCTTTCTCGGCAATCCCGTGTATTCTCGTGAGTAACGTAACCTGCGTGAGAATCAGTAGCGGTTCTCGCCGCGTTGGTAACTTACGGGTATGTGAGCCGGCCGCTCAGAAAGCAATGACAAACTACTGAGCGTAATATTGCCTAGTACCACATCAACAGCAGCTGAAAAATGCCGATGTTGACTGCACCGTCCTGTAAGGATATGCCACCACCCCCCCCCCCCCCTAAAAAAATAATAAAAATTCATGTATTGGAGTGCTGTTTGTGTAGATACGATGGTCGTCCAGTATGTATCCGGATTGAGACAGAAGACCCCCAAGGCGAAAATTATTAAGTTCAGCAACTATACCAGAGTTGACAGTATACATCTGACAATTGCTGGTGGAATGGGCAAGTAACTGCAGTTTTCCCGCGCTTTGTCTCTTAAAATGGCATCGACCAGTTGACTCAAGTGCAGAAACAGCGTGTTAAGATGAAATTGTTGGTGAAAGAAGGCTCAAAACCAGATTACAGTCCTGACTTGCCTCCGGGTGATTTCCACCTTTTTTTGTTCGGCCCTCTGAAAAAGCATCTCGGATGACAACAAGTGTGGCACGGATTACTGAGTGCGTCAGGTAGTGAGTGTTGTTCTCCAATGGCTCAAGGACCAGCCAAAAGAATGCTACAAGGATACCGAATCTCGTAGCCCGATTGGGGAAAAGTGCTGCAATTGGAGATTACAACGTCGAAAAGAGTACGGGTAATTTCAGTCCATTTCCCATAGTCAGGTAATTTCAGTTCATTTCCCATAGTCAGGTAATTTCAGTTCATTTCCCATAGTCAGGTAATTTCAGTTCATCTCTCTAGAGATTACATTAGCTCCCATGTTACTGGAAGACTATCGTATTTGGACCGACATTTTTTATCACCGGCTAGATTCCAAATGTGTGTATGTACAAAAAGCACGCGTTATTTGTGTTAGAACAGCACTATATTTGTGTATCGCACAAGTGTACAGAACCACACATGACAAGTGTACAGAACCACACATGACAAGTGTACAGAACCACACATTATAAGTTAAGTATATCACTACCACACATTTTAAGTTAAGAATATCATTACCACACATTATAAGTTAAGTATATCACAACCACACATTTTTTAAGGTAAGTATATCACTACCACACATTATAAGTTAAGTATATCACTACCACACATTATAAGTTAAGAATATCACAACCACACATTATAAGTTAAGTATATCACTACCACACATTATAAGTTAAGTTTATCACACCCACACATTATACGTTAAGTATATCACTACCACACATTATAAGTTAAGTATATCACTACCACACATTTTTAAGTTAAGAATATCACTACCACACATTATAAGTTAAGTATATCACAACCACACATTATAAGTTAAGTATATCACAACCACACATTTTTAAGTTAAGAATATCACTACCACACATTATAAGTTAAGTATATCACTACCACACATTATAAGTTAAGTTTATCACAACCACACATTATAAGTTAATTATATCACAACCGCATATTATAAGTCAAATATATCAGAACCACATATCCCCATCATCATCATCACGCTCCATGTCTGATGGCGTAGGTGCCCTTGTCCCCCCCCCTCTCACAGATCTCCGGTCTTGATTGCTGGATCAGTTCTATTGCCGACACCCCCCCCCCCCCCCCCTGACATGAACCACCATTTCTCTAGTCCTGCCTCTGTCTCATCCACACCTTATCTTTCCCATTGTCGCGATGTTCCATAGCCACACATGCTGAACATAGTCCACCGCATTTATCTTTATCATTCTTTAGGTTATTTTGTAAACAATATAAAATGACACAAAGTAGTGCAGCCTTACATAACAGATTTACGACACATACAGAACGTTGCGGCGATTAGCCATCGTCAGCAACCAAACACATTCACAAACACAACATATAGTCAAGGAGATCTCCTGTGACTACATCTGTGGGATGTGGATTTTAATTCCTGAGAATGGTTCGTTAAAATGTCTAGGGGGTTTTATTGATTCTCTGTCACTGGTAAGAATGCAGGGTGATCCGGGATATTTACCACAAATCCCAGGAGGAAAGAGTTCCATCCTTGAAACAATGGCATCTGTGTGTAGGTTTCCCTTCCCACTTCATCACCCTTTAAATTAACTATAGATGCTAGAAGGAGATTGATTGCTCATAACATATAAACAACCACTTGTTGGACACCACATTTACTTGATGTACACAACACTTTTGGACAAACAGTTCAGGTATTAACTCAAGATCTGTAGTTACATATATATATATATAGTTGTAATAAACACTATGCATTTTCAGACAGGCATGGGAAGTGATATGCAGTATTACAACATAGTCACCAGTGACCCCAAAAAAACAACAACAATGTTATTACAAACAACACACCACCACCAAATTGGGTCTACTTTCATTTCCCTCATAATTAAGGCAAATAAAGATATTAAATAGAACCCAACATAACATGTTTCTGACACCTTTTACCATTCTCTCATTGTTAAAAATAATGAGTTGGTGTCAAAATACTATACCATCTATATACCATTGGAAAAAAACTACTGACCTGTTACCTTCAGAAAAAAACCCAACATATAACAGCAGTTTGTACTAATTAAATTAATTATCGAGTCTATCTCCTGGTTGTGCGGTTATGGGTCCACCTTTGCTGTCGATTAGATCTTTTCCCCATTATCTGGGTACCGAATTAATGCACTCAGTTATGTTTCTTACTATTTAGTCACTGGTAATTGGCTGGTGCAAATCATACTTTATATAGAAATTACACACAATCACAAATCCTCCGCGGGCTAGAATATTCGGGTACTCTGTTGCAGTAGGCTCGGTGTCCTTTTTTTGAAATTTGGGGCCTCAGGTTGGTCTAACTTTCCGGAATTTCCACTTAAGCTCTGCAGAAGGTACTTTACCATCTCACCATACATGGTGCCAAAGTAGACGTCCATTCAGCTTCTCTGCTTTTTAATATCAGAATCCCAAGTAGTTCAACAAAGATTTTTACACCCACCAAGTCGCGAGTCTATAACCCATGCATTTAGGTTGACATTGGACCAGCAAAGAGTTAGTCGTTGTTATCTAGTCAAGTGTAGAACTTTATATGAACTGAGAGGCATCTCATGGTAGTATCTGTGACTAGGGCCACAATTGATCTATACCTACATATATGCACAGATGAATGAATCCAGCACAGTAACAGGTTTGCAAACAATTGGATGATTCATCTTGTTGCTGATGTAGAGACATTTAGTTGCTTCATATGGTCTTTTATCTGATGGTGTCAGGGTTTGGAACCTTGAGGGTAATCTGGTTTCGTAGTTATGTTTCAGATGATATTAAGTTTGTTACCTTGTTGTATTGGCTTATGTGGTTCAGTGTCTTCTCCCCATTTGATTGAGCCAGAACTTAGTGTTGAATAGCTGAATTCCATGTTTGAACTGTTGCAGCTCTGGACTTCTTTCGAAGACATATTGTGGATATTAACTTGGTAATCAACCAAAAGTTGAAGGCTTTCACGTTGCTAGTTTTAGTAACTTGTAGGATTGTCCCTAGTTTCACTGATTTTGCTGAGTGATAAGGCTTATAGGTGATACTTCTCAACGTAAAGCAGACGATACACTGTGGTCGTTACTCTGTTGATCTTCATCTTTGTGATTATTAGATCTTGAAGTCCATCCTGGACTTCCCCCCTAAAATAGGACTTAATCAACCCTCCCAAAT
>JACEFZ010017537.1:0-16233 GCA_014155875.1 Cepaea nemoralis | reverse complement strand
CCCCTGAGAAAGAAAACCCCCCCCTTAAAAATGTTTTATTTGGGAACCTTTGAAAATTCCTTTGGGTTTTGTTCAGGAAGGAAACGGTGGAAAGAACGCAGGCAATGAATTACCTGGGGATATGATTTGATCGAAGCCTTGCTTATAATGAGCACATAGACCAGGTGATAACAAAGGCCAAGCGAGGGTTGGCTGCGATGCGGGTGATGGCGGCAGCAAACTGTGAGCAGCGCCATCTATGTCTTCTATACGAAGGGCTGGTCATGTCTGTTCTTGAGTATGCGATGGCAATCCTGACTCTCAGCCGTAAGCAAATAGAAAGGATGGAAAGGATACAGAATGAAGCTATTCGCATCATTCTTGGATGTACAAGAGATACAGCATGCAGGGCGATGCGCTACATTCTTGATTTTCCAACCATTGAAGACAGAATACAAGTTTGCAGGGCTCGCCCCTACCTCAGAGTTAATGCAAACACACAACATCCACTGCATAGTGAAATTATGAAGGTGAAGGGCAGCAGGTTAAAAAGAGGACGGTTGTGGATGGGTCAAGCCGAAGACATTCTTCAACTGGTGTGTTCACTTGAGGACTTAGAACCTGGCGAGGAGTGGGTACAAGTGCCAACAGATTTCTGCACATCCTTATCAGTTTGCATCCAACTAGACAGAAAATGCAGACAAGAAAATCCGGCTGCTGTGGAGGCTGAAGTACAAGCGTTGATTTTCGAGAATTCGCTATACGGTGATGCTGTCATTTACACAGATGGGTCGGTCGTCCGACATGTGAGAAGCTCATGGGCCTTTACGGCTCAGGCCGGAGGGAGAATTGTGAAGGAGGACTCTGGTGCTTTTGCTGAGACCACAAGTAGCCTGACTATGGAAGTCATGGCAGTAAGTAAAGCATTAACATGGCTCGAGACACAGACATTCACTAGGGCATGCTTCCCTAGCGACTCAATGAACATGTTCAAGAGGATAGAGATGGGGGAGATCCGAAGAGAATGGTTGCTGTCCCTGGAGTGGTCTCGGCTGGCAAAGATTAGTTTCATCTTCGTGCCAGGGCATGCGGGAGTACAAGGGAATGAGCGGGCTGACAGGCTCGCAGGTAACGCTACTGTGGAGGGCAGATGCGCCATGGACCAGGCTGACATTCTGAATGCTCTACGAGAAGTAAGACTTTTGCAAGAACCAAGTGTTGACTGTGAATCTACAACCATGGCCAGACTGCAAGAACAGCAAATTAAAAGAGGGGTTGCCAAACAAGAACACTACGCAGGAAGCCAAAGAAGACTGATAAACCAACACCGAACTGGTGTCATTAGCCGCTACACGCTGTGGGATTTGCTGAGGAGGGGATCCGAGTACTTATGGACTGGATGGTTCGATGTGCAATGAGGATGACCTGTCGACTAACTAACTAACAAACTAACTGACCGCTTCCTTCCACTTGACCAAATCATTAAGCTTCAACTTCCATAGCTTCTGTTGTATCTTCATCCTCTATATAGTACTCTCATCAATTTCATTAATTATTCCAATAAATAAGTATCCTATACATCTAAACTATAGACATGACAATAATGACATATACTCATATTAAATCATTTAAATGTAAAATAATTACATTTACATTAGAATAAGTAATTAAGTAATTTTAATTTTTAATTTTCAGTTTCAGTTTTTACATTGAACAGATTGAGGTTATTGAAATACATTCATTCAGTAATTTCACTATTTCAGTCAGTCTTCATTATGGCAGTGCTCACAGAAGTCAAAACACTACTACTACTACTACTACTACTACTACTACTACTACTACTACTACTACTACTACTACTACTACTACTACTACTACTACTACTACTACTAGTAGCTGATGGATCCTGTGGACTGACTGTGTTTGCTGAATCAATAATGAAGTTAGCTGCTAACAGCAGATGGGCTCGTGCATCACTTCTACCACGTTCGGAGAAGAAGCACAGCTTGAATCGAGGATCCAGTAGTGTGGCACAGGTGTAAATACTGTTGGATTCAATGTCTGCAAATCTGCTGCTAACAGCTTCAAGCAGGGCTTCTTTTATAGTTTTGATCCCAGCATCACTACCTTCTTTCTGGAGGAAAGCCATGAGTGTTTTCACTAGGGCTGTACCGGATTCAAATTTTTAAAATCTGGCCTAGCCGGATGTGGCCGGATTTATGAAGTGAGATCCGGCTGGAGCCGAAGCCGGATTTGTAAAAATGGCCGGATTCCGGATTTGCCGGAGCCAGAGCTGAAATCCGGTACACCCCTAATTATAACATTATTGTACTGATTAAGTTGTTTGTTTACATTAATTCTGCAGCTCTAACAAACCGAACTCCATAAATACACTATAAAATCTACCAGAAATAAATAAGCACATATCATTACCTTAATAAATTTTGACCATCATATTCATATTGATAGCTATCTAGTATTTATTTCTATATTACTAATTTATAGATTAATATTTAATTTTAAAGTTAATATAATTACGCTGTAATATTACCAATGCTTTGCTATACATGGTTCAAATAATTATCCTTAACTTTATGAATCACTTAATCCATCAATTCATTGTATTAGTAAATAACAATCAATTAATTAGAATTGTTAATGTTTTGAACACATAATGAATCCATGCAACCAATAAGTGCATAGCCTTAATATCTATGAACACTATATGATATTACTTTTAAGTACTGAATTCTATCGCACCAAATTCTGTAGCCGAGCATGCTGTGTACCCTTAATACGTCTAATAACATGTTTCCTCGTCCACTAACAGCCATTTGATAACCAAGTTATAGTTTCCAACAGTCACAAACAACATTTTAGCTTCCACTTTTCTTTCTGGGTGCGATGTTGACTGCTATCTTACAGCTGTGTCCAAATCATTATATTAATACCATGAAAGTGATGTCTCTATCGTGTTACCAACATTAGTGTCCTTGCTATCATCATTAACTCTCTTGCTTTAACTTTTAAGCGCCACCTATTATATTAGTGACTCAATCAATAGGAAAATGGCTGTCCATGGTATTCTTTGCATTTTCCTCAGAAACCACATTTCTACAGCCATCAGATGTTTTTCAGCCTGACTGTTCATTGTCCAAGCTTCACATCCATATAAGAGTACAGGTTCTATGTAGCATCTCAACACTCTTTTTCTTGTTTCAATTGACACCTTTTTATTGGTCAGTATGTTTTTCATCTTGCTAAAGGCTACTTTTGCCTTGGCGATTCTTGTTCTAATCTCTTCAAGCCATCTCCCATCAGATGTTATTACTGTTCCGAGATAATTGTACCTATTCACTTGTTGAAGAATATTCCCATTTACTTGTATATTACATTGTGGTATTTCGTTCTTCCTAGTGACGACCATAATCTGTCTTTTTACAATTTAATTCTAACCCTAGTTGTTCACTGTGTGTAACAACCGCATCTACTAAATTTTGCAGGTCCTGTTCATTGTCTGCAATCAAGACTGTATTATCTGCATGACTAATGTTATTGATACATCGTCCCCCAATGTTGATTCCTTCCATATCTTGAATATTTCTGAAAATACTCTCACTGTACAGGGAAAACAGATCTGGAGACATTACACATCCCTGTCTCACACCTCTCTTAATAGGCTGATATTGGCTTACTTCATTATCAACTCTTATGGCAGCTTGTTTCCAATATATGTTTTTTACAAGTCTAAGGTCTTTTCCATCAATCTGTAGATCCTCAAGCATCCTTATCATGTTGACACGTCTCACTTTATCGAAAGCCTTTGTGTAGTCTATAAAGCAAAGGTGTAGATCTTTGTTTACTTCTATAGAACGTTCGATTACGGTTCTCAGTATATACACAGCATTTACTGTACCCTTGCCTT
The DNA here is from genome assembly GCA_014155875.1 of Cepaea nemoralis. Taxonomy (NCBI): domain Eukaryota; kingdom Metazoa; phylum Mollusca; class Gastropoda; order Stylommatophora; family Helicidae; genus Cepaea; species Cepaea nemoralis. The sequence goes on along the minus strand of JACEFZ010017537.1, from coordinate 12,329 downwards.
TTACAAAGCCACATTGTTCTTCTCCTCTTTCAGGTTGTATTTTCCTCCTAATTCTTTGCATGATAATTCTTAGCAAAATCTTCGTGATGTGACTCATTATACTAATTGTTCGATGTTGATCACATTCCAAGGCTCCGGATTTCTTTGGGATTGCAATAAATACAGAATTACATAACTCCTGAGGTATATTTCCAGTATTATATATTGTATTAAGCAGAGTGGTAACTTTATTTAATTATTGTCATCATGTATCAACTCCAAAGATCAACCTGTATACTATTGTTTATTCACTAGGTTACAAAATGTGTGTGGGTCAACAACCGCCCACTGAAACCACTTAAACCTGTCAACCTTCGGCACAATGACATCATAAAATTTGCTTGCCGAAGAAACCATTCTCGTTTTGTCTACAAGTTCCAGATTGAGGTAAGTATATACTAATGTTCTGTATATCAAATGAAGATATGATGTCATACAGGACCTGAGGTTTGCGTGAGTATCGGCAGGTCTTAGTCAGATACTGCAGCCCTTGATTGATAAAAAGAAGATAGCTATCTTAAGAAACAAGCAAGGAAGGATGTGCAAAAGGCTGCCAGGCAGTGTGCAAATGACTATTGGATCAAGTTATGTGTGTCCATTCAAATCACATGTGATAAGGGAAACATCAGAAGCATGTATGAAGGGATAAAGAAAGCCTGTGGTCAAATGATCAAAAGAAGTGCACCGCTGAAAACCTTGACTGGCGAAATCATCACTGATAAGAAACAGCAGATGGATAGATGGGTCGAGCACTATTTAGAGCTTTACTCAAGTGAGACCAAACTAGCGGATGATGCCCTCAATGCCATAGAGGCCCTGCCAACTCTTGACCACCTGGACACACTTCCCACCATAACAGACGTTAAGTGTGCTAGAAATGAACTTGCATCTGGCAAGGCTCCAGGTAAGGATGGGATTACAATAGAGGTGATCAGGAGTGGGCAAGACACACTCACTTTACAGATCCACCAGCTAATAGAGCTATGCTGGCGAGAAGGACAAGTCCCACAGGATTTCAAAGATTCGAACATCATCATGCTGTACAAGAACAAGGGCGATCGGGGCGACTGTAAAAACTATAGGGGTATCTTCTTAGTGAGTTACCATATAACAAATCAACATCACTTAAATCTAAGGTATGCGAATTCAAAATAGACATATAATGATACTTTAACATAATAGCATTATTAATTAGTAATAATATTGTAAAGCTACAAAATGAGATATACAACAAGTCTAATTGAAGTGACCACACAGAACTGAGTAAGAATAGTGCACACTTAGACTTATATTTCTTGAATTAACCTAGGTCAGATATAGACTGAAAATTAGTACCTACATCTAAAAGACTTGACTAGTTACTAAGAAATAACTTTCCTAGTGAAATCTAGCAACATCAGAATCATACATATGACCACAAAACATTGAGCTGGCTGCCTAGCTGTTCAGAGATTTTTCATTTCTAACATGACAATTCCAATTCCAATTTTCCAAAAGAAAATTACGAATTCGGTCTCGTCTAACCTGCTTCCTCAGCGGTGGTTATTGTTGAGAGCCATGGTTGTGTGGATTGTTAGTCCTAATTCTTACTGGTTTTATTGGTTCCACTCTGTTCGTCGGATAGATTTGTTTTGTGCTATCTGTTTTCTTTGTCTTGTGTTGGTCCTGATAAAGACCGGTCCTTGGTCTGGCCTACTGGGGCCTACCTTCTTTCGTTTGTTGGCTTCTTTTCTCTATTAGCACTGTTACGTGCTTGTCGCTTCTTGTGTTATTCTCATCGGGGCTGGTCCCGGTCATGTCCAGTCTTCATAAAGACTCGTTGTAGGCAAAGGCAGGGAATTCAAATGCAAGCCTCAAGCTGTCCCCCCAGTCAGTGGCCCGAAATCCTTTACGTTTGTTGTTTGGCATTTTTCATCATCACGTGTGGGTGTGGTGTGGCAGCAAGATGACCTGGTCTCATCCTAGTTCAGGTGCTCTGCCGGAAGAGCAAACCCACCTTCCTGCCATTCACCCCTTGTTTTTTTTTTTTTTTTTTTTTAACCATAGAAACATGCACACATACATACAAAAATATATATATATATATATATATATATATATATATATATATATATATATACATACAGTGTAGGGAGGTTATACGGTCTTCTCTGTCCTGCATAGGAACTGTCTGACCAGTCGCTGAGTTTCCGGTTGCTGTTTATGTGCAGGCACCCCGTCATTGTCATTGGTTTCCCAGTTTTGACGAAGTGATCTCTCAGGTCCCTTTGCTCTCTATTGTACTTGTTGCATTCTAGTAAGTAGTGTTCGATGGTGTTGTTTTCTCGGCACACTCTGCAGTATGGGTTTTCTCTTGTGTCTTTCCAATTGCCTAGTCTGATTCTCCACAGCTGTCTGTTTGCCGGTGCTTTCATGTTGATCTTGACTTGTGGCTTGCATCTGGGTTCACCCAGTACTTGGTAGGCATGACGGCCTTTAGCGCTGTCTCGCCACTGTTTCCTCCATTCCTTGAGAATGTAGTTTTTGACTATATTCTTCCCTTCTACTTTACCTAAGCCTGTGCAGATTTTATTATTGCTGGTTATTCCTCGTTTCGCCGCTCTGTCTGCCTGTTCGTTTCCTGGGATACCCCTGTGAGCTGGTATCCATCCGATGGTGACTTGGCAGCCCATGTATCTGAGGTTAGTGGCTGTTGCTAGTATCTCCTCTTTTATGTCAGGTCTGTTGCCTCTATTGAAGTTCCCGAGCGTTTGTACTGATGACAGGGAGTCTGTTAATATAAACAGTCTCATTGGTGGTTTTTCGGCTGCAATCTCTAGGCCTTTCATTATAGCTACCAGTTTGGCCGTGCATACTGCTGTCTGGTCTGTTAGCTTGAACTGTCTCTTCATCTTCCAGTCTGGGACCACTACCCCTGCTCCTACCTCTCCCTGTTCGTTTTTGGACCCGTCTGTGTATATTATGAGGTTGTCCTTACTGAATTCTTGTATGTATTCCTCGGCCGTGTCTCTTGCATCTGTATCCTCCGTGTCCTTGGTGATGGACTTTGTTAGATTACAGTCAGTGAATGGGCTGTTAGTTCCCATGGTGGGATTGTTGGCTTGAACCGTCTTGTCTGTTTCAGGGTCTCTGCTAGCTCAGTTACTTCCTTCATCTTCTCTGCTGCTTCCCATCCTGCCGGTCTTTGCAGTTTTACTATTGGGATGCCCCCCCCCCCCTTTTTTTTTTTTGCTGTTGTTATCACTGAACGTTTGGTATCCAGGGTGGTTTTTGTCTTGGGCTACCTTAAGCCAGTAGTTATACGTCAGCTGTTTACGCCTCAGACTCAGTGGGAGTACACCCAGTGCCACCTCCATGGTTTCTCTGGATGTACATTTTCCAGCACCCAAGATGATGTTTAGCGCTTGGGTCTGTATGGTGTCTAGCTTCCTCTTGTTGGCTTCTGATGCTGAGTCGTACACAATGCTGCCGTATTCTAGCTTGCCCCTGATAAATGCTTTATAGAACATCAGCATTGTTTGGGTGTGGGCACCCCAACCATTACCTCTTATCACCCGCAGTAGGTTGCTCGCTTTCTTGCATTTTTCTAATGTCTGGCTTATATGTTTTGACCAGTTCATCTGTTTGTCCAGGGTCATTCCTAGGAAGACTATGCTCTTTGTTCTGTTAATGGTTTCCCCTTTTATCTCTATTTTCCAGTCCTTGTTATGATTTATCTTCATGCTGCTAAATACCATGCTGACCGTTTTATTGGTATTGATTTTGAAACCCCATTTGTCCTCCATGCTGTTAGCTTGTTTATTTGTTTTTGGAGGGGTCCTCTTGTAGTCTTTGCCGCCTTGCCACTCCTCCATATGGCGCAGTCATCCGCGAATTGAGATAGTCCTGTTTTCTGGTCTTGAATCTCCTCTGTCAGGTCGTTCACCAGTATTGAAAAGATTGTTGGTGAGATGACCGAGCCCTGGGGAATGCCATTCTCTTACACATATGTGTCGGATACCTCATTCCCTATCCTCACTGCAAAGCTTCTGTCCTTGAGGAAGTTTTCTATGTATTTGTAGGTTCTACCCGCTATGCCTACTTTCTTTAGTTTGATTAGTGCGGCTTCACTCCAGCATTGGTCGTACTGCTGGGCTAGGTCCAGGAATACAGCCAACGTCTTTTTCCCTCTCTTGAATCCTTTCTTTACATGGTTTTCCAATTTGATGATCTGATCCATCATGCACCTGTTGGCTCTAAACCCGGATTGTGTAAGACTGTATAGTTCATTCTTCTCCAGGTAGAATGTTATTCTTTTATTTATCACAGTCTCCATAACTTTTCCCAGGTGCGATGTCAGCGAAATGGGGCGGTATGATTCTACCCTTGTTGGCTCTTTCCCTAGTTTCTTGATTGGGATCACCGTAGCTGTTGTCCACTGTCTGGGGATCTTTCCTGTCTGCCACATTACATTATACAGCTTAGTAATTGTTTTTATGGTGTTACTCAGGAGCTTTTTGAGTATGGTATAATTTAGAATGTCTGCCCCAGCCGCGGTTTCGGATTATTCGTTTAGCGCTGTCATCACCTCATCTGTTGTGATGTCTGCATCCATGAAGTGTTCTTCAACGTTCTCGTCTGCTGTGTCTTTTAGCTCTTGTGTCATTTCCTCCCTTCTTTGTCTTTCTTTTCTTCCTAGTCTTTTGTTAGAGCAGACTTCGTGGAAGTAATCTCCGAACACTTTGGCTTTGTCCTGGTCTGTTACTGCTAGTTTCATGCTTTTGATGGTTGGAATTTTGCTGGTCTTTTTATTTCCTTGAATAGCTGTTATTTGTTTCCACACCTTTGTGGTTAATGTATCTGGACTGAGTGTTTGATAGAATCTTTTCCACTCCTTTTCTTTTGCACGTTTTACTGCTCTGTTTGCTTTGTTTCTGAATTTCTTGTGTTCTTCGAAATTCTCTTCTGTCCTTGCCTTTTGGTATTTCTGCAGCGCTCTTTTCCTATTTTGTTGTGCCGCTGTGCACTTGTCGTTCCACCAGGCTACTGGGTTGTGCCATCGATTTTGGGGTGTCTGGGGCTCTTTCTTACCCGGTCTTAGATAATCTGGCATATTTTTGTTAGGTTGTGTTTGATGGCTATCCGCAGTATGTTTCTGGTCAGTCTCTCTGTATATTTGTCAATGTCTTCCCGTTCCTGCTGTTCCAGGTCTGTGTTGGTCATCTCTTCTCTGAACTGCTCCCATTTTGCTTTCTTGAAGTGAAAGGTTGGCCTGTTGTTGTTGGCGCTTAGCTGGGGCTTTGTTCTGGTGTTGATTATTATGGGTAGGTGTTCTGTGTTCGTGTCCTCTGTCACTTCCCACTGGCTGCTTTTGCTATTGTCAGGTCAATGGCTGTGTCTTGGCAGTTTGGTCTGGGATTTATCCTGGTTATCATCCCATTGTTGACAACTGCCAGCTGATTGTCTTCGATAAACTCCATGAGTTTTGTACCAGCCCTGTCATTCTGTATAGCTCCCCATGTGTTGTGGTGACAGTTGAAGTCTCCCACTATTAGGGCTTCTGATATAAGTCTGGTTTGGAGGGCTTGGGTGTCTTCATCCTCAATTACCCCTCTGGGACATTATACATTAATTATAGTTAGGTTTTTAGGGTTCCCTGTGATAGTTGCGCTGACACACTCCAAGTTCTTGGTGCGGAATGTTTCCTGTGTCACAATCTGGAACTGCTCATGCACTAACAGGGCAACCCCGTCCCCTTTAGTTTCTGTCCTGACCTGTCTAATTACCGTGAACCCACGACACCTATACTGTTGATTTGGTTTCAGGTGGGTTTCCTGCAGGGCATAAATGCAGTTCTGGCTCCCCAGTTGTTTCATGATGTCTGGGAGGTGGGATTTAATGCCCCTGCAGTTCCACTGTATTATTTTCACGTTTCTATTATCCATTTTCGGTTCTACTGTTATTGCTATCTGACCCTGTCTCTGGTTGTCCTTCATTCTTTATCTTTCAGAGTCTGTGCTGTTTTCGTTGTCATGGTAGCTGGTTTCTTCCTTTACTGTAGGTAATCGTTCATTCCGCCAGTATGGCACTACGCTCTCCTTGAGTATTCCACGTTGGTGAGCTATCACAGTATTGAACCTCGATGTGACTTCTTTTCTGATTCTTTCTATTTTGTTGTTCATTTCCTTCAGCTGGCTGTCCATCCACATCAGTTGTGTCTCTTGCGCGCCGGAGTTGAATATATCCCATATTTCTGTGTATTCTTCTTCCACTTTTCTTAGTTTGCTTTCCTGTTCTTTCATCATCTTGTCTTTTAGCTGGTCTTCAATGCTTTGGGTGGTTTTTTCCATCCTAGCTGTGGCTACAAAACCGCGCTATTCGTCTGGTTTCTGGCATAAAGCACGTTGAAAGTAATAATTTGTACAGTCATCTAAGACTTCTACCACTACAAAAGCGCTTCCTTTTCAACAAAGCCAAATTAGTGAATAAAATTATATCTCAAAATACCCCAGAGTATCTTCTGCCGCTGATTCAATCTAATGCAATGAACAGCAAGCGCCTAAATTTGTTACATGTCTCAAAGCCTAGATTGGACCTATACAAAACATGTTTCGCCTATTCTGGTGCTCACTTATGGAATGATCTGCCTCCAGATCTGAAAACTCCAATGAGTCCCTACACATTTAACCGAAAACTCTTTCAATACTTAATCCATACCGACTATATGCCACCATAATTCATTTACTGGTATAATTGTTCAGTATAATTGTTCATTATAATTGTTTAACTATAATTGTTCACTATATATGTGTGTGCGTGTGGGAGCGAGAGAGAGAGAGAGAGAGAGAGAAAGAGAGAGAGAGAGAGAGAAAGTGGGTGTCAGAGAGAGGGAGAGAGTGAATGCGTGTGTGCGCACGTGCATGCGTGTGTGTGGAGAGAGTGATTGAGCGAGAAATGGTGGGGGAATGTGTCAGTGCATGCATTCGTACGTGTATGTGGGAGAGTGAGTGAGGGAGTGTATGCGTGCGTGCACGCGTTCATGTGCATGCGTTCATGTGTATGTGTATGTGTGAGAGAGTGTGATTGAGAGAGTGAGTGTGTGTGTGTGTGTGTGTGAAGGATTGTGTGTTAGAGAGTGAGACAGTGGGAGAGTTGATGTGTTAGTGTGTGTGTGTGTGAGCGTGCGCATGCTTGTGAGTGTGTGTATATGAAAGAATACAGAGAGAGAGAGAGAGAGAGAGAGAGAGAGAGCTGAGCAGATGCATGTCATGTAACACGCATGTTATGTAACACGCGAATCCATATGTTTGTGTATTCTCATCTGTCATATTATCAGTTAAATACCATTTGATTTTATCATGCATAATATAAACTCATGTTCATTACTGTAGTTTGAGTGAGAGAGTCAGTGAGTGTGAATAAGATACAGAACAAGTGAGCGTGAGAGTGAATGAGTGAGCGGGAGAGTGAATGAGTGAGCGGGAGAGTGAATGAGTGAACGGGAGAGTGAATGAGCGGGAGAGTGAATGAATGAGCGGAAGAGTGAATGTGTGAGAGAGAGAGAGAGAGAGAGAGAGAGAGAGAGAGAGAGAGAGAGAGAGAGAGCATCACTATTTTTACGTAACATACATTTTATGTACACATTTTTCTCCATGTTTAACATTTTTATGAGACTGCTCATGACAAGTGTCAGTGTATGTGTGTGAGTAAAGTGTGGGAGTTTGTTCATACTAGTTTCAATACTAACGTGAGACATTTTGTATGTGTCCAGATGTGAGGAAGTGTGAGTGTATGTGGAGGATGTGTGTGAGTGTGGGGATATGTGTGGGTGGGGGGTGTGTGGGTGGGGGTATGCGTTTGAATGGGTTGGGGTGTGTGGGTTTTGGTGGGTAGTGGTATTTGTGGGTGTTGGATTGATGTGTGGGGGTGAAAGTAGGGGTGTTGGAATGGGTGTGGGGGATGTGTGTATGGGTGGAGGATATGTGTATGGGACGGATGCAGGGGATGTGTGTTTATGTGGGTGGAGATGTGTGGATGGTTTGAGGAAGTATGTGTGGGAGGCGGGGTTGTGTGGGTAGGGGATTGTGTTGGGTGGATTGGGGATGCAAGGGCGGGTGGGGAGAAGTGTATGGTGTGTGGGTTTGAGATATGTAGTGCGGTGTGTTGATGGGGGATGTGTGAATGATGTGTGGGTGGAGGGTATGTTTGTTGTGGTATGGGTGGAGGATAGTGTGTGGTGTGGGGGATGTGCGTGATGGGTGCGGGAAATGTGCGTATGGGTGGGGTATATGTGTGGGTGAGTATGGGATGGTGGTGGTTGGGGGAAGTATGTGGGGGAGTGTGGGTGGGAGATGTGTGGGTGGGGGTGTGTGAATGGCTTAGGGATGTGTAGGTGGGTAAGGGAGTTGTATGTGTCGGGGTGGGATGTGTGAGTGGGTGGAGGATGTGTGTGGGGGTAGGGGTATTGTGATCGAGAGATGTTTGGTTGGAGGTGGGTGGGTGGGGGTGTGTGGGTGCGTAGTGGAGGATGTATGCGTGAGTGAGTGTGTGTTGGTGGACGGGTAGGGAATGCGTGTGTGGGTGGTGAGAGGTGTGTGGTGTGTTGGTTGGGGATATTGTGTGGGTGAGGTTTGTGTGTGTGGGTGGGGGATTTTTGTGGTGTGTGAGTGGGGGTATGTGGGGTGGATGGGTAAGGGTATCTGTGTGGGTGGGAATATTGTGTGGTATCTGGGTGGGGGATATGTGTGTGGTGTGTAAGTGGGGATGTGTTGGTGAGGGTATGTGTGTGTGTGGTGCGTGGGTTGGCAATAGTGCGTGGTAGGGGGTGTATGTGATGTGCGGGTGGAGGATTGTGTGGTGGGGGATTAGGTTAAGGCATGTGTGGGTGGGTGGAAGTTGTATGTGTGGGTGGTGGGGTGTGTGTGAGTGGATTGGGGATGTATGGGCGGTTAGGGAGATGTGTGTGTGGGGGGGGGGACATGTCAGTTGGTGGGGATGTGTGTGTATGGTTTTGGGATGTGGATGTGCGATGTGTGGGTTGGTGGGGGATTGTGTGCATGGGTGGGGAATATGTTGTCGATGGAGATGTGGCTGGGGGATGGGTGGTTTGAGGTGTGGGTGGGGAGAGGATGTGTGGGTTAGGATGTGTATGTGGATGGGCGTGGAATGTGTGGGTTGGTGGGGGAATGTTTGTGGGTGGCGAGTGTATTTTGGTTGGGGGATCAGGTGAGGGCAGTGTGTGTGGGTGGGGGATGTGCGGGAGAGGGATGGATAGGATGGTGGGATATATATGTGTCCCTTGGTGTGCGTGTGTGTCGGTAGGTGGGGGTGTGTATGTGTCCCTTGTTTTGCGTGTGTGTGGGTAGGTGGGGGTGTTGTGTGGGTGGGGTGATGTATGGATAGGTGGCAGATGGGCTTCATAACATGGTTATTAGCCTTGTTTATGTTTACAACATTCATTTCGCAATGTTTATTTTTCTTCCTATGTAAATGTATAATGCTCTTGATGAACGAAAGACGAGTGATTGGAAGGGCCGAATGTAAGACGGGCCTGCGCGCCCAATTTGTGACCCTAATAAAGTTGATTTGATTTGATTTGATTTCTTCCATATGGTTGGTGGCCTTTGCTAGTTTACCTTCTGCTTCCTGTACTCTTTTAAGAGCCTGTCTTAGGTTCTCGTCCTCTGGTCTTGTGTCTGATCCTGCTTCTTTTTGTGCCTGTTGTCTTTTGTCTTGCGGTTTGTTGGCTACTTGTGCTCTCTGGTTGGTCATGTCTGTTTGCATTATCTGCCTCTTGGGTTGCAATTTGGGGCCACTTCTGGGGAGGTTCTGCTTCAGTTTTATTATCCTGAGTGGTTAGCACTGATTCCCTCCAGGCCACCTGCTGTCTTTTGTATGCAGGACACCCCTTGTATCTTGCACCGTGGTTGCCCCTGCAGTTGGCGCATGTTCTTTTGGGGTTATGTTCTGCATATTTTGTTTCATTTTTTGCGAGCTGGCAGTCGCTTCTCCAGTGCGGTCCTCCACAGAACTTGCAGGTTGTGACTTTCTGTCTGCAGCTTTGCTGGAAGTGGCAAAATTTCTGGCAGAGTGTGCACTGTGCTAACGGGGGAACGTATGCTTCGATGTGGTTATGTTTCTTGTTTAGTGATATCTGCCTCGGTGGGACTTGTCCTTCACATTTGATTTTTATCACTGATGTGGGTTTTCCTTGCCCGTTCGTTATTATTTCTCCGTCTAGTATCTGTGCATGTTTGTTTTCTTTCCTAAGGTCCTTTAGGATATTAGGCATGTCCCATTGAGGGCTTATGCCTTTGATCACTATGTCACAGGTTGGTTTGCAGACATCGATGTCTACAGTGATCTCATGAGACAGTTGGATCTTGTGGGGTTTCTGTGTATCTTTGATTTTTTTAATGATGTCCTCCATTTCTTCTGTTTTGTTGAGGTATACGAATACCTTCCCTTGTTTTGTTTTATATGCTTTCTCGATGGCTCTTTCTCCTAGTGCGTTTTCAAGCATCGATCTTATCTGCGTATCATACAGCGATTTGATGGACGCCTGTCCTGGCTTGACTTGTGTTACTACTAGTCGAGTCTTCTCGCTCTCTGATTTGACCATTGGAGTGCTGTCTCGGGTTTTATACGTCTCTCTCCGGCTGTGTAGTCGATCACCACTTCTGTTTGTGTTGGCGATCGGTGCTGGACCAGATGCTACTGGCTTCTGGTTGCCTCTGGCAGGTCCGCTGCCAGCCTTCCCCCGGTTGGTACTTGCTTTAGGGCAGACAGCTACCTTTTCCAAGTAAAGTTCTTTGTTTTGAGAGCTACTTCTTGTGTTGTACGCCATTTTTCTTCTGTTTACTTGGGATTATACTGTTTTGTATTTATTATGTAATGTTAGTACTCACATTTCTTGCTTTCCCTGGAAATATTGGCACAGTTGTCACAATCGCGACATTCCAACAGTGCAGTGAAAACACGTGCGCCTCCCTCCAGCAATGAAATACACATGACATAGGTCTAGGGAGCCTTATTTAAGCTGAGTCCAGCAGACAGTGTCTGAGACACTATTATCTTCTTGGCACCTTTTTGTCTGGGTCGAGGTACACATGCCCGACCTACGTGTAATTAATTCTATTTAAGTGTTGGGCTGGTTTTACAAGGTCTGTTTCACACACTACTGAGTCAGCCAGTCTGTGCAATTTCAATTCACACCCGTCCATGGGGTTAATTGCCCTCATTCTCTCTTTCTCTTCAGGAAGAGCCAGAACCAGGGCCATCAAGCGAGGACCAAAACAAAGGTGAAAGGTCCTGGCTGCCAAGCTTTTCTGGAATCCTCAACATGACAGTAAGTAATGTAGTAGTAGGCCTCTTTCAGTCCTGAAGGGATCTACAGCTATTTGCTACTACCATCCGCTATAACCCCCAACATTACAGACCTTAAAACTTCTTCTATTATTCACTGTGAACTTATGCTTCTTCTTCGTCTTCATTTCCTCATTGTCACAACGATCCGCTTAAATGTCATTCAATTCATTCCACTCCACCATCATTACTACACTGGTGTCGCAGTCAGCACTGTGATAGCTGCGAGTCAGCCGTACATTGCGGAGGTTGCTGTGTTTAGTGAGCACCAGGTCGAGTTGGTGCCAGTTCTTTGATCTGGGGTACCTCCATGACACCTTGTGTTGAGGTTTCGTGTCAAAGAAGGTGTTTGTCATGCACAGATTATGGTGGCTGCAGAATTCCAAGAGACGTTGTCCATTGTCATTGATCGTCCTGTCACATGCCTGTGTTCAGTGGCATTAAGGTGAGTGGCCGTACAATATAAACAGTTCAAGAGGTGAAAGGGCATTCACCGGAAAGAGAATATAAGGAGATAAACGGTAAGGGAGAGGGGCTGCAAGAAGGGGCAGACAGTTGGAGCAGTGAGGTTGTGTGTTGTGTGTGAGGCATTGTGGGGGATGGAATTGTTGAGAAGAGAGGGACAAAGACTGACGGGGGGGCAGTTAATGTTTGAACTCCGAGCTGAGAGGGAGTTGAGTCTAGACCGGACCAGGAGAAGGTCGTGGTCTGAGAAAGTGAAGAATTGTGACGGAGTTCTGAAGATAACTCCGCACTGTGGGTTCCAGGGATAGTGAGTGGAATTCGAGACCCATAGTGGGTTACTTTGAGTCGGGCCTAGAGAGAGGCTAGTATACCTGTCGTGTGGAACGATATTTTAGTAGCCTTGAGAGGCAGTGCTATTCGACGTGTTTCATTGGGATGGAGATATATTCTTAGAGAATTCTGTTCCTGGATTTATGAAAGTG
>JACEFZ010017536.1:0-84759 GCA_014155875.1 Cepaea nemoralis | reverse complement strand
AAAAACCCGCTTTTTCCCAGTTACTACCACTCCGCAAACGCTTGCTTTTCAATAAAGCTAAACTAATTCACAAACTCCTGCATCGGAATGCCCCAAATTACCTTTGGCCATTGTTTAAATATAATGCTAGACACAGTAAACGTTTAAATATATTACACATTCCGAAGCCTGGGATTGACTTATACAAAACAAGCTTAACGTACTCTGCAGCTCAGCTGTGGAACAATCTCCCACAAGAAATCAAAGACATTACCAATCCCTATTCATATAATCGCAAATTATTCGAACACTATCTCAGTGCGGATTATCTTCCCCCTTAATAATAGAGATAATAATAATAATAACAAAACCTAGTATAACAGCCAGTCCCTTTGGTAGGCCAGTATATTCCACATGGCTAATAACAAGTGTCAGATCATTATCTAATTTTACTGTGTCGTGTAGTTTTGATGTTCGCATTTTGCCCATGCCTTTATAATGCATATCTTTTATATTGTTGCTGTTCTCTGTTAGCATTGAATGATGTGTGAATGAAATAATGCATGAAAGAGAGTGATAGAAGGGCAGAATGTTAGACGGGCCTGCGTGCCAATTCTTAACCCTTGGAAAATAAAGTTCGTTCGTTCGTTCGTTCGTTCATTCTCTCTCTCTCTCTCTCTCTCTCTCTCTCTCTCTCTCTCTCTCTCTCTCTCTCTCTCTCTGTCCAACTTTCACTCACCTCTTTCTCTCTCACTGTATAACTTTACTTTAAATCTCTACACGTACTGTTCTTCCAAAGAAAAGTGGTGCTAAGATGCGGGAGTTGGTCTTCTGAGCCGATAACGATATGTCCAGGATTGCCGCAGGGTTCACCACTGTCACCAGTACTATTCAACGTGTATACGGTGCCGATCACTGAACAACAGTTGGACGGGAGGAGTAGGATTCTGTCATTTGCCGACGACATCCTCGTGAATCGACAGGGTCGAGACAGACAGGCGGTTGTCAATGATATGCAGGGCGAACTGGATCGAATTTCCTCATGGTGTGCTGATGCTGGCGCCCTTGTCAACCCTGCAAAGGCATCGGTTACGTGGTTCTCCCTAAACAACCATATTGTGAAAACAGACCTGCCGGCAGTAAGAATGGATGGGAGCATTTTGAGTAGAACCCAGTCAATGACATATCTTGGCGTGAGGCTTGATCGTAGTCTGTCCTTCAGAGATCATGTCGATTATGTCATAACGAAGGCTCGAAAAGGTTTGTCAGCAATGAGAGTCATGGCGACTGCCAATATCGAGCAAAGACTGCTAATACTTCTGTTCCAAGGACTGGTGCTTTCATGCATCGAGTATGCCCTGGCCATCCTCACTGTCAGCCCTACACAGATTGGAAGACTTGAAAAGGTACAAAACGAAGCCATGCGCATCATTTTGGGCTGCACGAGAGACACCAGCTGTGTAGCAATGAGATACCTCCTTGACTTCCCAATAATGGAACACAGGTTCAAGATCTGGAGAGCTCGTGCATACTTAAAAATAAGTGCAGATGAGCAGCACCCTCTGCATGACGCTATATTCAAAGAAAAGGGTGACAGGCTAAAGAGGGGCAAATCATGGATGGGTCGGGCGGAAGATGTCGTCAGACAGGTCTGCAGTCTTACCAGTATCAACCCCGGCAAGGAATGGGTACCGGTGCCTCCAGCTTTTAAGTGCACTTTCTCCTGCATTATCACACTCGACAGACGGTGCAGAGAGCAGAACCCTGCCGCTGTCAATGCAGAGGTTAACGCGCTCATCTATGAACACTCAGTTAGCCCCGAAGTGCTCATCTATACAGGTGGATCTGTTGTAAAGCAGCAGAGAAGTGCGTGGGCATTTACAGCCCGTTCAGCGGGCCGAACCGTTCAAGAATCCAGTGGTGCCCACTCTATGACCACGAGCAGCATGACGATGGAGGTGATGGCAGTTACACAGGCTTTCATATGGCTGGAATCACAGCATTATACCAACGTGTGTGTACTAAGTGATTCAATGAGCATGATTCAGAAGGTCGAAGCTGGAGCTGTACGCAGACAGTGGACTGAGTCGCTGCGGAAGTCTGTTGTCCGTAAAGTCACCTTCATCTTCGTCCCGGGACATGCGGGAGTCGAGGGAAATGAACGAGCTGATAAACTGGCTGGCTCTGCACCCCCTGTAGATGGCCAGCCCATGGATCGTGCCGATGTTATTAACGTCCTCAAAGATATGGCGAGAACAGAGGACTTTGACGTCAGTGAATTCCACATCAGCTGTCCAGGATGAAAGACTTGGGAGTAAGAATCGGCAGGGCCAGACGCGAGAGGTACATCGGGAAAACAAAGCGCCTCGTCAACCAACACAGAATTGGCACTATTAGCCACCGGACGCTGATGCATATGCTGGGAGGAGGATCTGAGCACCTATGGACATGTCCGGAGTGCAATGAAGATACCCCAACTGATAACTGATAACTGATAACGTACTGTTCAACTTTAAATTAACTCTCTGTCTCTGTCTCTGTCTCTGTCTCTGTCTCTCTCTGTCTCTCTCTCTCTCTCTCTCTCTCTCTCTCTCTCTCTCTCTCTCTCTCTCTCTCTCTCTCTCTCTGTCCAACTTTAACTGAACTCATTCTCTATCTGCCCAACTTTAATTTAACTCATTGTATCTTTGCTCAACTTGAACTTAGCTCTTTCCTCGTGATGTTCAGCTTTAACTTAACTCTCTATCTCTCTTTCTCTCTCTCATTCTCTCTCTCTCTCCCTCTCACTCTCTCTCTGTCCAACTTACCTTAACACATTCTTTCTCTGTCCAAATTTAACTTGACTCATTCTCTATTTTTTTTAACGTTAACTTAACTCTCTCTCTCATGCCAACCATAAATTACCTCTCTGTCACTCTATATGTCTGTCTGTCTGTCTGTCAGTCTGTCTGTCTGTCTGTCTGTCTGTCTCTCTCTCTCTATCTCTCTCCTCTCTCTCTCTACGTGTGGGTTGGGTGAAGAATGTATATGTGGGTGGTGATGGTGTTTGTAGATGGGGGATGCGTGGGTGGGTGGGGATGTGTGGGGAGATATTTGTGTGTGTGTGTGTGTGTGTATGGAAATGAGGGTAAGAAATGTGTGTGGGGGTAGAGTTGGTGGGGGATGCGTATATGGGTGGGGGTGTGTGTGCGGGGAAATGTAGGTGGGTGAGGGATGTGTGTGGGTGGGTGATGTGTGGTTGAAGGATGAGTGTATGGGGGATGGGTTATTGAGGGTGTGTAGGTGGATGGGTGGAGGATGTGTGGGTGGGTGAGCGTGTGTGTTATGGGGATGGGTGTGGGGTATGTGTGGGTGATGGATGTGAGTTTGAGGGATGAGTGGCTGATTGATTGGTGATTGGGGTGTGTATGTGGATGGGTATAGGATGTGTGGGTGGGTGAGTGTGTGTGGGATGGGGATAGGTGTGGGTAGGGAGATGTGAGTGGGTAGGGAGATGTGTGTGGGTGAGGGATGTGTGTGGGGGAGGGTGCCGGATGTGCGTGGAGGTGGGTTCGGGATGTATGTGTCAGTGGGGGAGATTGTGTGGTGGGTGAAGTGTGGGTGGGGGTGCGAATATGGGTGGGGATTATGTATGCGGGTAGATGTGTGTGGGTGAGGGATGTGTCTGTGGGTGGGTGAGGCGTGGTTGGGTATGGGATGTGCGGGTGGGTGAAGGATGTGAGAAGGTGGGGGAATGTGTTTTTGGATGGATTGTTGAGATATGTGTGTGGGTAGGTATGTGTGAGATGTATTTGTTGATGGGTCGGTGGGGGGGGGGGGGGGGGGGGGGGGGGGGGGTGGGGTGTGGGTGTGTGTGGTTGAGGTATGAGTACGTGGGTGGGGGATTGTGTGGAGATGTGTGTATGGGTGGGGTAATGTGTGTGGGTGGGTGGGGGATGTGTGTGGGTGGTGTATTGTTGAGTTGGTAGGGGCGTGTGTGTGTGGTTGGGGAATGTATGGTTGAGGGATGAGTGGATGGGGGGGGGGGGGTGGGTTATCGGGGTGTGTAGGTGGATGAGTGGAGGATGTGTGGGTGAGTCGGTGTGTGTTATGGGGATTGGTGAGGGGTATGTGTGGATAGCGAGATGTGGTTGGGTGGGGGATTGAGGTTGAGAGATGAGTGGATGAGGGATGG
Organism: Cepaea nemoralis; assembly: GCA_014155875.1. Lineage (NCBI taxonomy): Eukaryota > Metazoa > Mollusca > Gastropoda > Stylommatophora > Helicidae > Cepaea > Cepaea nemoralis. Next base: position 80,606 of record JACEFZ010017536.1, on the reverse strand, counting down.
GTGATTGGGGGTGAGTATGTGGATGGGTGGATGAGGGATGGGTGATTGGGGGGTGAGTATGTGGATGGGTGGAGGATGTGTGGATGGGTGAGTGTGTGTGGGATGAGGATGTGTGTGTGGGATGAGGATGGGTGTGGGTATGGAGATGTGTGTCGGTAGGAAGATGCGTGTGGAGGTGGGTGCCGGACGTGTGTGGGGGGTGGGTACGGGATGTATTTGTGGCTGGGTGAGATTGTGTAGTGGAGGAAGTGTGGGTGGGTGTGTGTGTTTGGGTGCATGATGTGTGGGTTGGCAGGGGATGTGTGTGTGTGCGTTGGGGAAAATGTGGTTTTTATATGTATTTGACTGAGTGGTTAGGGGTGTGTGGGTGGGTGGGTGGAAGTTGTGTGGGTTGGGGATGGGTGGGGGATGTGTTTGTGGTAAGGGAGATGTATGTCGGTGGGGGATGGTTGGGTTGGTGGGGCATATATGTGTGCCTAGGGTGTGTGCGTGATTGGGAGATGTGTGTGGCTGGATGGAGGGATGTGTGTGTGGTGGATGTGTGGTGTGTGGTGGATGTGTGTGTGGGTGGGGGATATGTCACATAACATGGTAAAATGCACTGTTTATGTTTACAACATTCATTTGACAATGTTTTCCCCTATGTAATTACGTTATACACTATTGATTACAAAAGATGATTGACCTGGAAGGGCCGAGTATAAGACTGACATGTGTGCCCAATTTGTAACTCTTCTAAAATAAAGATCAATCAGTCAATCAATCAATTAATCAATCTCTTTCTCTCTCCTTCTCTCTCTCTCTATCTCTCTCTCTCTCTCTCTCTCACTCTCTCTATCTATCTCGCTAACTCTCTCCACCTTTAACTTAACTCTCTCTCTCTCTCTCTCTCTCTCTCTCTCTCTCTCTCTCTCTCTCTCTCTCTCTCTCTCTCTCTCTCTCCCTCCCTCCCTGTCCAACTTTCACTTAACTCTACCACTCTCAGTTCAACTTTCACGCACCTCTTTCTCTTTTACTGTATAAAAGTATACTTTAACTTAACTCATTGTATCTTTGCTCATCTTGAACTTAGCTCTTTTCTCGCGAAGTTCAGCTTTAACTTAACTCTCTATCTCTCTTTCTCTCTCTCTCTCTCTCTCTCTCTCTCTCTCTCTCTCTCTCTCTCTCTCTCTCTCTCTCTCTCTCTCTGTCCAATTTACCTTAACTCATTCTCTCTCTGTCCAACTTTAACTTGACTCATTCTCTCTTTTATAACTTTAACTTAACTCTCTCTCTCATGCCAACCATAACTTAACTCTCTGTCTCTCTGTCTGTTTATCTCTCTGTCCAACTTTAACTTAATGCAATCTCTCTCTGTCCAAGTTTAACTTTACTCTCTCGGGCCAACTTTAAATTAACTCTCTGTCTGTCTGCCTGTCGGTCTGTCTGTCTGTCTGTCTGGCTCTCTCTATCTCTCCCCCCCCCCCTCTCTCTCTCTCTACGTGTGGCGTGGGTGGATGATGTTTGTGTGGGTGGTGATGGTGTTTGTAGATGGGGGATGCGTGGGTGGGTGGGGATGTGTGGGGAGATATTTGTGTGTGTGTGGGTAAGGAAGTGAGGGTGAGAAATGTGTGTGGGGTTTGTGTGTTTGGGGGATGCGTATATGGGTGGGGGTGTGTGTGTGCGGGGAGATGTAGGTGGGTGAGGGATGTGTGTGGGTGCGCGGGGGAGGAGTGGTTGAGGGATGAGTGTATGGGGGATGGGTTATTGAGGGTGTGTAGATGGATGGGTGGAGGATGTGTGGGTGGGTGAGCGTGTGTGTTATGGGGATGGGTGTGGGGTGTGTGTGGGTGGGGGGTGTGTGTGGGTGGGGGATGTGAGTTTGAGGGATGAGTGGCTGAGGGATTGGTTATTGGGGGTGTATATGTGGATGGGTATAGGATGTGTGGGTGCGAGAGTGTGTGTGGGATGAGGATAGGTGTGGGTAGGGAGAATAGTGTGGGTAGGGAGATGGGTGTGGGTGGGGGATGTGTGTGGGGGTGGGTGCCGGATATGCGTGGAGGTGGGTTCGGGATGTATGTGTCGGTGGGGGAGATTGTGTGGTGGGAGGTGCGAATATGGGTAGGGATTATGTAGGCGGGAAGATGTGTGTGGGTGAGGGATGTGTATGTGGGTGGGTGAGGCGTGGTTGAGTATGGGATGTGCGGGTGGGTGAAGGATGTGAGAAGGTGGGGATTGTGTGTTTGGATGGATGGTTGATATGTGTGTGTGGGTAGGTATGTGCGGGATGTATTTGTTGATGGGTCGGTGGGGGAGGGTGGGTGTGTGTGGTTGAGGTATGAGTACGCGGGCTGGGGATTGTGTGGAGATGTGTGTATGGGTGGGGGAATGTGTGCAGGTGGGTGGGGGATGTGTGTGGGTGGTGTATTGTTGAGTTGGTAGGGGACGTGTGTGTGTGGTTGGGGAATGTGTGGTTGAGGGATGAGTGGATGGGGGATGGGTTATCGGGGTGTGTAGGTGGATGGGTGGAGGATGTGTGGGTTAGTGAGTGTGTGTGTTATGGGGATGAGTGTGGGGTATGTGTGGATAGTGAGATTTGGTTGGTGGGTTGAGGTTGAGAGATGAGTGGATGAGGGATGGGTGATTGGGGGTGAGTATGTGGATGGGTGGAGGATGTGTGGATGGGTGAGTGTGTGTGGGATGAGGATGGGTGTGGGTATGGAGATGTGTGTGGTTAGGAAGATGTGTGTGGAGGTGGGTGCCGGATGTGTGTGGGGGTGGGTATGGGATGTATTTTTGGCTGGGGGAGATTTGTAGTGGAGGAAGTGTGTGTGGGGGTGTGTGTTTGGGTGCATTATGTGTGAGTTGGCAGGGTGTGTACGTTAGGTAAAATGTGGTTTTTATATGTGTTTGACTAAGTGGTTAGGGGTGTGTGGGTGGGTGGGTGGAGGTTGTGTGGGTTTGGGATGGGTGGGGGATGTGTTTGTGGTAAGGGAGATGTATGTAGGTGGGAGATGGTTGGGTTGGTGGGGGAATATATGTGTGCCTGTGGTGTGTGCGTGGTTGGGAGATGTGTGTGGTTGGGTGGCGGGATGTGTGTGTGGTGGATGTTTTGTGGGTGGTGGATGTGTGTGTGGGTGGGGGATATGTCACATAACATGGTAAAATGCACTGTTTATGTTTACAACATTCATTTGACTATGTTTTTCCCTATGTAAATGCATTATGCACTGTTGATTAACGAAAGATGATTGATTGGAAGGGCCGAGTATAAGACGGGCCTGTGTGCCCAATTTGTAACCCTTCCAAAATAAAGATCAATCAATCAATCAATCAATCAATCAATTTCTTTCTCTCTCCTTCCCTCTCTCTCTCTCTCTCTCTCTCTCTCTCTCTCTCTCTCTCTCTCTCTCTCTCTATCTATCTATCTCGCTCACTCTGTCTCTCCACCTTTAACTTAACTCTCTCTCTCTCTCCCTGTCCAACTTTAACTTAACTCATTCTCTCTCTGTCCGAGTTTAACTTATCACATTCTCTCTCTCTCTCTCTCTCTCTCTCTCTGCGTGGGTGGGTGGTGGAGAATGGGTGAATGTGTGTCGGTTATGTGATAGGTGGGGGTTGTGTGTATGGGTGGAGAGATGTGTGTGGGTGGGTGCATGTATGTGTGCCTGGGTTTGTGTGAGTGGGTGGGGTATATGTGGCTGGGTGGGGGATTTGATGTGGGTGGGATATGTGTGGGTGGCTAGGGGATGTCTGGGTTGATGGGGGGTGTGTCTCATAACATTGTAATATGCATTGTTTATGTTTACAACTCTCATTTGACAATGTTTTTTTTTTCTTATGTGAATGTTAGTTAGTCGCAGTTCCAACTTCACAGCAACGGGTCGTCCCCATTATGCTCCGTTCCTGTGTCAGTGAATATCACACAAAACGCTCCCCACTGCCCAATGTGAAAATTGAAAAAGACAGGAGTCTCGACAAACAACAGCCCGCACAGATACACTGTGCATAATGCCGCCACCAGAATGTCAACACAATAGTCCCCCACAAAACACCCAGTTCATTTCTGATTGAATCGGCAGTCATTTTCTCTTTTTATGTGAATGTATCATGCGTAATCATAATCATATCATCTTCCACTTCTGCCGTCAAGCGCCGTGGGGAGGAATAATTTGCGTTCCAGCTACCGGTGGACGGCACTGGATAGTGTCATTCTGTGTGGTTGTACAATGTCTCTGATGTCGTCAATCCATTTTCTTCTTGGACGTCCTCGTGGTCTCGTCGCAGTGATGGTTGCTGCTGATGTTGCATTCTAACGACATGGCCAAACCAATTGATTTTCTGTCTTTCAATAAATGTGGCACAAGGTGTTGATCCCACAGTCTGTCTGATAGTAGCATTTCTTACTCGGTCTCTGATTGTTAAGTTGGCAGTTCTCCTCAGGCATCTCATTTCGCAGGTGTTGATTTTGCGAAGGTGTAATTTGGATAAAGTCCAGGTTTGAGATTGGTAGCATAGGGTTGGTGTGAATATGCTGTTTATTATCTGTCGTTTTGCGGACATGGGTATGTTTGGATGTTTCGGTAAGGGTGATAGTTGATATGTAAGTGCACTAGCTTTTTGGCATCTGATTTCAATTTCTCTGTCCAATCTGCCATCTTCTGTGATCATACTTCCAAGGTATTTGAATTCTTTAACTTGTTTCAGAATTATGTTATTTATCTGTATACTTAGTGGGCCTGGCGATTTGCTAACTTGCATTACTTCGGTTTTGGCTGTGTTTATATTGTATCTGCTGCAGGTTGAACTCAGATTAGTAATATGATTTTGTAGTCTGCCCTCATCGCTGTAAAACAGGCAATGATCGTCTGCAAATAGAAGTTCATTTATTCCCTTGAGTCAGTTGTTTCATCTGGAGTAAAGAGTTCTACATTTTCTGAATCTGTTCTGTGGAGACTTGCTTCTTTGGAAATTCTGTCCATGTAGATATTGAATAGCAGGGGAGAGAGTACACATCCATGTCTCACTCCTGTATTGACTGTGAACGTATCTGATATACCTTCCTGTGTTCTTACTGCACTTTGGCTTGAGTAGTACATGGCTATGATGTTTTCTAGCAGTTGCCCTTGTATCCCATAGTCTTCAAGGATGGTCCATAATTTGTATCTGTCTACTCTATCGAAAGCTTTTTCTTGATCTACAAACACAATATTCTGCTGATCACTAAATTCAATAGTTTTTTCACAAATTTGTCTAAGTGTAAATAATGCATCAGTGAAACTTTTACCTTTCCGAAAACCGAATTGTGCTTTGCTTAACTGTTGTTCAACTATTGGTCTAGCTCTTTGTTCCAATAGTTTTGCATACATTTTCCCTATATGGCTCAGGAGTGATATGTAATATGCATTGTTAATGTTTATAAAATCCATTTTACAATTATTTTTTTCCCTATGTAAATGTAACACACACATTTGATGAATGAAAGATAAATGATTGGAAGGGCCGTGTGTAAGACGGGCCTGCGTGCCCAATTTGTAACCCTATTACAATAAAGTTCGTTCGTTCCTTCTGTCCAACTTTAACTTGACTCATTCTTTCTTTGTCCAACATTAACTTAACTCTCTTCTCATGCTGTTCAACTTTAAATTCCCTCCTCTCTGTCTGTATGTCTCTGTCTGGGAGAACGGGAAGCTTACTTTCAAGACAAAAGTCCGTGTCTATCAAGCCTGTGTCCTTAGTACTCTTCTTTATGGCAGTGAAGATGATGATGACGACGATGATGATGATGATGTTGATGATCGAGATGATGATGATTATGATGAAGATGAACGTGATGATTATGATAATGCTGACTGAGATGATGATGATTATGATGATGGTGATGTTGTTGATGATATGATGATAATGATGATGATGATGATGATGATGATGATGATGATGATGATGATGATGATGATGAACGAGATGATGATGATGATAATAACCGATATGATGATGATGATAGCCAAGAGAATGATGATGATTATTACCGAGATCATGATGATGATGACCGCGGATATAATGATGATAACCGACATGATGATGATTATTATGACGATGACTGAGATTATTATGATTATCATGACCGAGATTGCTTGCTTGCTTGCTTGTGTTCGTTGGCTTGAGCTCCAACGCGAAGTCCTGTATGTCGGATGAAGGCATCCTGTTGTCCAACATCAGTGTGATGTCATACAGGACCTGAGTTTTGCGTGAGTATCCGTTGTCCCATGTCTGGCTTATTGGTGTGCAGACTGGTGGTTCCTCGCCGTACAGGCAGACACTCTCCGACTTCGGAGGAATCGGCGATCCTCCTGACTTTAGCCAGGACCCCGAAGGGACCTGTTGCCCAGGACGCTCGACGAGGACGCGTCAATAGGTCTTGGCCAGTATATAACCCGGCCCTGGTGCCATGGAAACACCTCTGCGTCCCATGACCGAGATAATGATGATGATGATAATGATGCTGATGTTGACCGAGATGATGATCATGATGACCGAGATGATAATGATGGCCGAGATGATGATGATGACGGAGATGTTGATGAATGAGATGATTATACTAATGACAGAGATGATGACGATGCTGATATTTATGATGACCGAGATGATGATGATGATTATGACCGAGATTATGATTATAACAGAGATGATGATGATGACTGAGATGATGATGTTGACCGAGACGATGATGACCAAGATGAAGATAGTGATCTACATGGTAATGATGTTGATCGAGATGATGATGATGAAAGAGATGATGATGATGACCCAGATGATGATGATGATGACCGAGATGATGATGATGATGATGATGACAGAGATGATGATGATGACGACGAAGATGATGATAATGATGACCGTTATGATAATGATGTGATAAAGATGACATAGATGATGACGATGTGATGATGATGACCAAGATGATGATGATGAAGTGATGATGATTACAGTGATGATGATGATGATGATGATGATGATGATGATGATGATGATGATGATGATGATGATGATGATGATGATGATGATGATGATGATGATGATGATGATCGTGATGATGATCGTGATGATAGATATGATTATGATGACCAAGATGATGATGATGTGGTGATGATGACCGAGAGGATATTGTGATGATGATGACCGGTATGATGACGATGGTGATAACCGAGATCATAATGTTGATGACCAAGATGATAATGTGTTGATGATGATCGGGATGATGACGATGATGATGACCGAGATGATGATGATGACTGAGATTATGGTGATGATGATAGCGGAGATTATGATGATGATGATGATGATGATGATGATGATGATGATGATGATGATGATGGTGATGATGATGATGATGATGATAATGATGATGATGATGATGATGATGATGATGATGATGATGATGATGATGATGATGATGATGATGATGATGATGATGATGATGATGATGATGATGATGATGATAATGATGATCATTGTCTTAACACATTTGACCGCAGGCGAGTGTCAAAACTTAAACAGCTCGTACTCTAGTAAAATTAACAAATCAAGCTCACCTTGAAAACCAGATGCAATTCAGAGATGATCCTTTATTAGATGTATCTCCGTCAGAGTCAACAGAACATGGTAGTAATACGTAACTTGCCCCTGACACGGGGACGGGAGGTTACATGCCAATACAGACCCAGCTCCTATCGTCTGCGATTGCTCGATCTTCCAAGGACTTTCGCAAGCTAGTGTAAAAATGTTATCTAGAGTTTATTTCTGTCCCGGTCCGATCATGGTATGAATGCTAGACAAACAGACGACCTCTCCTTTCGCTAAAAAGACTTCGCCGAGACGATCATATCCTTTTATCACGGAGCTCTAAGGAAACACGGCTGACCTGATGTCCTTTCTTGAAGCGTCTCCCGTTGCTGTGCTCTGACGATGCCTACGTCGGCCTTAGTTCCCAGTGGTCAACTAATTCTATTGCTAGACTGGGAATATCCTAATTTAGATTTGGTTGTGTGCGTGACCACTATGTGGCATAATGCCCCCTCCCAGAAAAAAATGCTACGTCATTTTTCCTCTAATTATAATCATATATGATACTTACAACTGTAACCATAATTTTCTTTTACCCACAACCACATAGTTCTAGGATTTACCACGCCATTAACCCTTTAAAAAAAAAAAAAATTAAAGCTACATAACGGGTACGCCCACCTGTCCAATCCTAACGTTGAACGTCGTGTGGCTTATCATGGGAAATCAGACCAACTAATAATATATTAGTCCCTACCTTGTCCTAATGACAAGTGTGTCCTAGCTCTAGGTATTACCATGAGTTTCGGACGAGGGTAATAATGAAGTTTTCCCAGTAGCCATGTTAGTCGTAGTTGATCCTTGTTGTTGTATTGTTATCATATCATTATTCTTCAACACATTTTAATGGGTACGGTGCTTATCTGCGACCCACCTTAAACTTTTCCCCGATATTTTCCTGTGAACTTTGAGACTATCGCTTAATCGTATAATCTGATCTGGCATATAACATAATACAAAACAACATACAATCTGAACCATAATCGGCAATTCATAATTATCACAGATAAATTTCTTATAATAATTAATTAACCATAATACACTCCTTAGTTCCTTCTTAGATGTTGGAGGTTTGATATTAAGAATCTTTGTCACAACTAATGGATCTGTTTTCCTAAATCCGTTAGAAATTCTATGACCTAGAAATTGCATTTCAGTAAACCCTATCTCAATTTTACTTGGTTTAGCTTTCAACCCATGTTGTTGTATTCTCTGGAATACTTGTTTGAGGATTTTAACATGTGTGTCAATATCACAAGTATGAATACAAATATCATCCATATAAGTTGCTACGTTGGTAATTCCATGAAGTAATCTTCTCATCATTCTCATGAATGTACTCGGTGCATTTTGTAAACCAAATGGAAGATATGCCCATTCATATAAACCCAACGGTGTGCTAAAAGCTGTAATATGCTTTGAATCTTCCTCCATAGGAATTTGCCAATATCCTTTTGTAAGGTCAATTTTCGAAAATAGTTTCGAGTTTGCCATGGTTTCAATTAACTCATCAATATTTGGCATAGGTTCTGCATCTAGTAAAGTCAACTCATTAACTTTCCTATAATCAACACACAAGCGTAATGAACCGTCTTTTTTCTTCACAATTACAACTGGTGAACAGTAGTTTGAAATTGACTTTTTAATAATTCCAGTTTTATCTAGATCTGAACTTTCTGCAGTAACTTTTTCCAGATAATGTATTGGAATAGGATATGGTTTCACTTTAACTGGGACATTTGACAAATAAAGTTATTTTATGTTTAATGAGTGATGTCTGCCCCGATTTATCTGAAAGAATTGACCTATATTCCTTTATTGCAGTGATAAGTTTTTCTTTATCTTGTGCTGATACATCTTTATTTATCTGTATCGCTTGCCAACTACTGCCGCTATTAACTATAGGTGTTGGAATCTGTTGTTTTATAGCATCTTCTTGTTGTTCATTAATTACCCAACAAGCTGTTTATATCCTATGAGGAATCTGTTGTGTCACTTGACCTAAGTTATCCTCACGTGGAATATATGGCTTCAACATATTTATGTGAAAAATCTTATGTTTGCCATTCACATCAATACGATAATCTACATCGCTAATTTTCTTAATTACCTTAAATGGACCCTGCCATGAAGTAACAAGACAATCTCGAGGATCAGGTAACAATAACCAAACCTCTTCTTCTTCTTTCAAGACTATTGTCTTGGCGTTCCTATTACCATATTGTCTGTATCTTTCTCCAGCTTTATCCAGTGCAGATTATGCAATCTGACAAGTTGTGATAATTTTGTCTCTTCATTGTGTCACCATTTCATATGCATCTCTTTTCGGATGATCATATGTTTTATTTGTGAGTAAGTCATTATATATTAATAATGGACCTCGTTGGTTTGCTCCATATACCAATTCGAATGGAGAATACCCTGTACTAAATTGTGGTATCTCTCGGTATGCAAATAGTACAGCTGGTAATAAAATATCCCAATCTGTGGGTCTTTCCGCAGCTACTTTTGCCAGAGTTCGTTTAAGAACTCCGTTGTAGTTCTCATTCACACCATTCGTCATCGGGTGCCAAGGTGAACTAAACACCTGTGGAATCCCAAGTATCTTCATTGCCTCTTGAGTAGCCGTTGATATAAATTGACTACCTCTATCTGATAATATGCAACTAGGAAATCCTATTCTGCTAAAAATTATCAACAATGAATCTAGAATGGATCTACTCGTGATATATTTCAAAGGAATAGCCTCTGCCCAACGAGTACAAAGATCAATCATAGTTAAGATGAATCTATTGCCTCGATCAGTAGTTGTATTTAGTGGACCCACAATATCTATAGCGATTTTCTGAAATGGTCGCGATGCCAAATCAGTTTTCTGAACATGTGCTTTGGGATGTTTGCCTTTTTGTGTGGTCATTTGACATAATGTACACGAACGTACATGTGTGGTAATGTCTTTGTTATATCCAGGCCAATAGAATTGCGTTAGCAATCTATTAGTGGTTATAGCAATCCCCATATGACCAGCGAATGGAGAATCATGTGCTAATTTTAATGCTTCAGTACGATATTTCGATGGAAGTACTGTTTGAAAATAACGTGATGTACCCCTATCGTATCGTCTCGATAAAATATTATTATCTAGGAAAAGTTTCCAATTACCTCTTTTACCTTGTTTTACTGGTTCACTCAGTTTCTTAAAACAAGATTGTAGAGTCGGATCTTGTTTCTGATCTTCTGGTAAATCAGTCACTAGTCTGATATTATTTTCTAACTTGTCACTGTCTTTCGATGTCGATTGGTCTTTTTCCCTTTTGTCTTGAGCTCTTGTAATTGCATTAGCTCTTGCATGATCAATCTCCCATTGCTTTGCTTCATCATGCATTAATTGTTTAGCATCAGGTATGTTACCAATCAGTAATCCGGCACACGGATTTGGTAATAACGCTGCATTTATTGTGCCTTCGTAATATGGTGACTTAATTGTAATCGTGGCAATCTTATATCTCTCTATTGTGCCACCAAATGTTCTGCACTCTACCGTTTCGCCTGTATAATCTTCTGCTGTTATCAGCTTTCGATCTACTCCGACAATCGAAGCTCCAGAATCACGAATGCAAGTAGTGAATTCACCATTCACCCATGCTTGATAAACGTTTAGTTTGCCATTTTGTATGCTAACGGCATTAGCTTCATGAATTGTTTCCATACAATCATTATTAGTATTGTCAGTTATACCTTTGTCTGACTTGTCAGTCTTGTCATCATACTGTTGTATGATAGCTGCGTGTGACTCTTCTAAATCGTCTGAGTCACTACTGGAGTATATGTATGCGGTACTCGCTTCCTTCCAGGAATTTCTCATCGGACAAGACCTACTAGTGTGTCCGTACGCCCTACATGAGAAACATTTTATGCTTCTCTTAAAAGAGTCATACTTACTTCTCTTCTTGCCGTAATGTCTTTTAAATATGCTGTATAACCTGGATGTCTATCACACATCTCTAAGTTTCCATGCGATAACCTACAATACTGGCATCTGGTGAATTGGCCTTTCCTTGGTCTATCACCTTCTCTATTGTAAGGACTATTTCTATTGCTACCACTACTAAACTTTCTAAACTTACCGTTTCCTCTTTTAAATTTTGCACTTGCTCCTATGACTAATTCAGGTTGTGCACAGTTAGCAAAAATATCCCTATGTGCATTGAAATAAGACTCACCTTTAGTTTCCATCTCACTTAAATTCTTACATGTATTTTCCATTAGAAATACTGACATAGGTTCTGGTATCGCAGATAAAAGTCTATCTCTGATAAGTAAGTCTCTAACTTTTTCATAATTAGATCCAATATCAGCAGCCTTACACCACTTGTCAAAGCTAGATGAAATTTCAGAAGCAAAATCAAGGAACGTTTGATTCGACTTTGGTGTAAGTGTTTTAAACTTCGTACGTAAACCAGATTCGTCCAATGAAAATGTGATAGCACACGATCGCGCATGTATGTGTTCTTTGCACGCAAATCTTCCGGAATTAACTCGATCACTTTTAACGGCTATAACGCGAGGTGACGGTGAAATAGAATCGGTACGTCTTTTTCCGGTACCTTGTAGTACTTTACGAGCACATCAAAATTAGTTATACATGAACTAACGGAATCACCTTGTTGAAAATTCCTGAATAAACCTTGGTACTTTTTCACAGGATCGTTCTGTTTAGCAAGCATTTTCTCTCGTTCGATTTCAGCGTCTCGTTCCATCTCAAGAGTCTTGACCTTTATGTTACCTTCGACCTCCTTGTCCTTCCAGAGTGTCTCTGTAGCCAGCCTTTCCTTATCAAAAGCCAATTGTTTCTCCTTAAGTTCTGCCTCAGCAGCTATTTGTTTATCTTCAAATCTGCTTCTGCAGCCATTTGTTTCTCTTTAAGTTCCGCTTCTGCAGCAATTTGATTTATCTTCAATTCTGCCTCTTCGGCCATTTGTTTCTCTTTCATTTGCATCTCTATCATTAACTCTTTTTCCCTAGCCTCAATTCGTTCTCGTTCCACAACTATCTCATTTTGTCTGATAGCCATCTCTTTTTCTTTCAGATCTCTCTCAAGTTGTTTGGCTTCCTTTTCTGCTGCCAGTCTTTCCTGTCGTTCCTCCCTCTCACGTTTTTGTTGTTCACTGAACTCATGCTTTGCCCAATCTCTACGTTCAGAACCAGTTAAACCAGTCTTCTCACCCAACTCAATGAAATATTGCACGATGACTGAGATTATGGTGATGATGCTGATTATATGACCGAGATGATTATGATGATGACCAAGATGATAATGATGGGATTATTTTGACCGAGATGACGATGTCATAATGATTACCGAGATGATATTGATGATGACCGATATTATGATGATTGGATGACGATGACCAAGTTGAAGATGGTGATGATGAGCACCGGCGAGGATCCCGAATTACTATGGGTAGATTTTTAACTCGAAATTTAGCCCGGACAACGCCGTTAGGCTACTCTTTTTCGATTTCCAACTGCCAAGGGATGTTCTACGCACGCAAATATACACACGAGCGTCCGATCTTACTATCCACAGACCAGGGAAAGTTTTGCTACTAGAAGTCCAAGTTAAACATCCCCTGTGGAGATCGGGGCTTGATCCCGGGACCTCCAGCTCTTGAGGAGGACACCATTCCTCGAGACTACTCAGCGCCCTCCCCTCCCTCATTAGAGAGAGATGATGGTAATGATGACTGAGATGATGATGATAATGATGACAGAGATGTTGATAATGATGACTGAGATGTTGATAATGACCGAGATGCTGATAATGATGACCGAGATGCTGCTAATGATAAACGGGATGCTGATTGTGATGGCCAAGATGCTGATAATGATTACCGAGATTATAATAATGATGTCCGAGATGATGATGATGATGATGATGATGATGATGATGATGATGATGATGATGATGATAATGATGATGATGATGATGATGATGTTCGAGATGATGATGATAACCAAGATGATGATGATGACCGAGATGATGATATTGATAACCAAGATTATCATGATGGCCGAGATGATGATGATGATGATGATGATGATGATGATGATGATGATGATGATGATGATGATGATGATGATGATGATGATGATGATGATGATGATGATGATGATGATGATGACCGAGATGATGATGATGACCGAGATGATGATATTGATAACCAAGATAATCATGATAACCGAGATGATGATGATAACCGACATGATGATGAAGACCGAGATGATGATAATGACCCAGATGATGATAATGGCCGAGATGATGATAATTACCGAGATGATGATGATGATGATGATGATGATGATGATGATGATGATGATGATGATGATGATGATGATGATGATGATGATGATGACCGCGATGATGTTGATGAATGAGATGAAGATGATGATCGAGATGATGATATTGATAACCAAGATGATAATGATAACCAAGATGATCATGATGACCGAGATGATGATGACCGAGACGATGATGATGGTGACCGAGATGATGATGGCCGGGATGATGATGATGACTGAGATGATGGTGTTGAAGATAATTATGATGACCGAGATGATGATGATGACCGAGATGATGATGATAACCGATATGATGATGATGACCGAGATGATGATGATGACCGAGATGATGATGATGATGACCGAGATGATATAATGATAACCAAGATGATCGTGATGACCGACATGTTGATCATGATGACCGAGATGATATAATGATAACCAAGATGATCGTGATGACCGACATGTTGATCATGATGACCGAGATGATATAATGATAACCAAGATGATCGTGAAGACCGACATGTTGATCATGATGACCGAGATGATATAATGATAACCAAGATGATCGTGATGACCGACATGTTGATCATGATGACCGAGATGATATAATGATAACCAAGATGATCGTGATGACCGACATGTTGATCATGATGACCGAGATGATATAATGATAACCAAGATGATCGTGATGACCGACATGTTGATCATGATGACTGAGATAATGACGATGACCGACACGATGACGTTGTTGAACGAGATGATGATGATGGCCAGGATGATAATGATGACTGAGATGACGGTGTTGATGATGATTATGATGACCGAGGTGATGATTATGATGACCGAGATGATGATTATGATGCCTGAGACTTTGGTTATAATGACCGTAATGATGATTATGATGACAGAGATGATGATTTTGATGACCGAGATGATAATGATTTGATGATGATGACCGAGATGATGATGATGATGTGATAATGATGACCGAGATGATAATGATGAAGACCAAGATGACAAAGGTATGATGATGATGATAATGATGATGACTGAGATGATGATGATTGTCAAGATCTCCAATAAGACCTTACAGAGTTAAGGAGAGTAAACATAAGTCTAGTAGGGAGACACCAGACAGGAGAGACACCAAGCACTATAAATAGCCACACAAGGAGACACATTTGTGTCAGACCAGGGGCCAATGCGTACAACTGAGCGAGGGCTTTCCCCAAGCCATTGGCAAGCTTGTCCTTGCAAGTAACCGTGAAGTGCCCGGTTACTCGAGCTCACAAGCCAGCGTGCTTGCGAGACCATGCACGCAATAATAGCTACTGCACGGAGGGGACAGTGTCCGTGCTTGTCCACGCAATGTGTAGCGTGTGGAAAGACCCGACTGGAGACGGTAGAGAGCAGACGTATCCTTAACCAATGCTATAGTTTCTAGGCAATAGGCAAACATTAGGCTATTCATTTAGATTGTGATTTCGAGCATCATTTCTCACCACTTCATTGCATTCATGTTGTATAACGATGATGAAGTATTACGCTCGCAGAGCCATTGAAATGTCGGCTCTAAATAAATTGCATTCCTTTCGCAAATGTCACGAGTTGTTATTTCGTGCGGTGCGAAAGTAGGGGAGTCCTGAGAATCTGCAGCGAACAAGTCGCTGACAATGATGATGATGATGTTGATGATGATGATGATGATGATGATGATGATGATGATGATGATGATGATGATGATGATGATGATGATTGTCAGGATCTTATATTAGGCTCGTTGGCTAACACATGTGAGACAGTACAAGTACAAACGTTATTCGACGTAAGACACAGCAACACAAGTTCTATGGATTTATTACCACAATAAATACATAACAATAGTTACAGCAATGTACAACATATAACAACTCACTACCACAATACAGCTCATAGGTCTGACGCTCACAATATCAGTCGTTCAGCTCACAACCACGGAGATTCACACAACGCCTTGCTCTCGACACACACGTCCGTTCAGATGTCCAGTCCCAGCGTGGTCTGAGATTAGCACACACACTGCCCACTGCCTCAGGTGGGGTCACGTGGCTTTGCGTCGTCTGTCGTCAGCGCTGGTCGCGTGTCAGGTAAGAAACTTGCCAGCCGACAACTCTTGTCCGCCGGGTGCCGTAACGATGTTGCTGCTAGGCTCTGACATTCTCCCCGGGTACTTCAATGAAAGATGCCATCTTTCATTCATGATGTATGTATATACTGGGGTAGTGTTAATTTCATGTCAGAGACTACTATTTCCCAGTGTTATGCATGAAAATACATATAAGGCATAGAAATATATACAAAAAAAATGTAAGTTGCATTGAAATGACAAATGAAGTACAATTTTTAACACAATTCAGGTTTCATCCCCCTGATGCCTGGTTACCTTCATTGCAATAATACCCAGTCAGATCAGTAGTTCCAGCTTCACGCATCTACCTCGCAGCCATTTTGAAAAAAACGTAATAATATGATTGTTTTGCAACAACCATCTAGGCCAGACTGAAATACGGCTTTGTATTAGTCGTATTAAACACTTAAACTCTGCCCTCATTTGGTCAGGAGCTCTTATGTTGGTTTGCAATGTTGGCAGCACTATGACATGCTTGGTGGACGCCTACCTGCTGTGCCAATCATTTGAGCAACAAAATGTCTATTTATACAATATACATTAATGAATATATTTTAAATTATGGCCCTTGATGTAATTCACAAATGCAAGGGAAGTAATTTTTGACATTTAAGAAATTTCATACATTACAATACTTATTTAATTTCTTAGCGTCATTGCTTGACGTTTCTTCATATTAACGAGAAAAAGTCGATAATATGAATACATTAATCAAGATATGATTCTAAGATTACACTAATCAAAATAAATATGTACACAATTTGTATATTATATTTTATAGATTCGAAAGGATTTTACAAGTGTCATAAATTTTTGGAAATTTGTACATAGTCTGCTAATTAAGTTATACTTTTTAAACTACACCGGAAATGCACACGAAACGAAAAATTTGGTTGATGTTACATTTTCTGAACACAAATGATCCGGTTTTATTTCGGAACTGATAGTAGAATGTTCTCACAGTTCGTGTCTGATGTTATAGTAATGACAACGGATTATGATGGAATGTTCTTATTTCCGATGTGTTCACACGTCGAACAATTTGGATCACATTTGCTGTAGAGGTGATGTAGGAGTCAATGTTCGGTCTACATTTGCACATGTTAAAATATCACGGTGAACAAAAATCACCCACAAATGTCACAATAGTAAAGTTCGCTTCTGATAATTGGTTAAGCGTTTGTGACACTGTTGTTGGTGTCTATTTACAATTAATATTGTTCTCATTCTAACACACACTACACAATTATACTACACTCATTACATGACTTGATTAAAATAAGTATATTATACATGTCGGTATGCAAACCGTATCACAATTTTGATTATTGACCTTACACAGTAGGTGAATGGAAAAATTCACACATTGGTGGCTGTGTTGGGCTGAGTGTAATATTACACAGTGCACTCAGACATTGCTTACTGGGTCTGTCGGACAACGGGACAAAAGGTCGGCGATTGTATTCATTCTGCCGGGAATATGGCGAACTTCAAAACTGAAATTCTGAAGCTTTAAGGACCAGCGAGCAATCATGTTATTTGATGGTACTGTGGAATTGATATACCTTAATGGACTGTTGTCAGTTTCGATGATAAAGTGACGTCCTAGAAGATATTTGGACAGCTTTGTTACACTTTCTACTAAGGCCAATGCCTCCAATTGCGGAATGGACCAGGCCCGCTCTCGGGGTCTTAGTTTTCTTGATAGAAAACAGACGGGATGCAAGATGTCGTTGTATTCCTGCAAAAGGACTGCACCGATCGCAATGGAGCTAGCATCTGTTCTCAATCTGAAAGGTAAACGAATGTTGGGCAATTTAAGGATGAGATTAGGTGTATTCTTATCAGAAAAATGTGCCAAAACTTTATCAAATGCATTTCGTAGGCATTCATCGTTTACAACTTTTTCGGGTTTATTCTTGGTTAGTAAATTAGAAAAAACCTCAGTTAGCTCTGAAAAATCAGGAATAAAGTTTCTGTAATAATTAATAAGTCCCAGCAAACTGCGGACTTGTTTCTTATTTGTTGGAAGTGACAGTTTTAGAATTTTCGAGACAATTTTGTTGTCTGTCATGACAAAGCCATTGGATATTCTGTACCCCAAAAATGATATCTCTTGGTAAGCCATGCTCACCTTTGAAGGCTTCACTGTCAGTCCGTGCTGTCTGATACGTTCTAGTGTCTTTTCCAGTATCTTTATATGTTCCGTCATTGTCTCTGTATGGACACAGATGTCGTCAATATAGGAAACTATATTAGGGATGTCAGATAGGAGGAGTCGTGTTTGTCTTTTATCAGGATTTCGTAGTCAACAGGAGAGATTTGTCTTGTCACTTTAAAGGGTCCCTGCCAAGAATCTGTCAGTAGTTGTCTGTCACTAGGTAGTAGTAGTAAGACGTCCTGTCCAGCTGTCAATGTTATAGTCCTGTTACCTTTGTCTGCGTATTGTCTGTAAGTAGCACCAGATAGTTTTAGTGCACTTTTAGCAATTTCACATGATTTCATTATCCTTTCACGCAATGATGTTACATACACAAATGATGATATGGGTTTCAATACTGGAGTGGACTCAGTTAGCATTTGGTGATAAATTGTTAATGGGCCGCGTGGTTTGGCACCATAGATGAGTTCAAAAGGAGAGAAACCGGTACTAGAATGTGGTACCTCGCGATAAGCAAAAAGGACAGCTGGTAAGTATAGATCCCAGTTATTGGGGTGATCTTGAGTTACTTTGGCTAGCATGTGCTTCAGATCCCCATTAAGCTTTTCTATTATCCCGCTCGAGTGAGGATGATAGGGGCTATTGAAGACTTGCTTCACTCCTAACATTTTAGTGAAAGCTTGAGTGGATGCGGCGATAAACTGAGTGCCTCTATCAGACTGGATAGTATCTGGAAACCCAATTCTGGAGAAAATATGGAAGAACACTTCCATGATATCGTTGGCAGTAATGTTCTTTAACGGAATCGCTTCTGGCCAGCGACTACATTGATCAATAATTGTTAGTATATATTTATTCCCTCTAGTTGTTGTATGACTAAGAGGGCCCACAATGTCAACTGATAATTTTTCAAAAGGTCGACTGGCTAAGTCAGTGACTTGTAACTTTGCCTGTGGGTGTTTACCTTTCTTTACCAGTTTCTGGCATGTATCACAACTTCTGCAATATGTTTTTATGTCATTACAGAATTTTGGCCAATGAAACTGTGTCAATAGTCTTGACCTGGTTTTAACATATGCCATATGACCTGCAAAAGGTATATCGTGAGCAAGATGTAAAGCTTGCTTGCGATAAGTGGTTGGTAACACAGTTTGCTTTGTTGTAACGTCACCTTTGGTGTAGTACCTGGTGAGTATATCGTTGTATAAAGCAAAATGCCATTTAGCATTTTTCGTTACTCTTGGCTTTTTGCCGATCAGGTCAAAATACTTTGACAGTGAAGGATCAGCTTTTTGAGCTGTTATGAATGTTTCCTTCATCGAGTCACTAGGTGGTACTTCTGGGCTAAGCATTTGAATAGCCTCAGTTTGGTTACTATCATCTTGCACTCTAGCAGTAGCTCTTGTTACTGCGTTCACACACTCAATGACATCAGATGATGATGGAATGATATCGTCAATGATGTGATGAGAACTTAGTGCTGCATTAGCTAACATACATTCAACTGGTGATATGACATTTTCAATGACATTTGGTGGTGATGTGTTATCATTAATACATAGTGATGTTATGTCATGGTTATGATGTTTGTCATTCACTTCCGGTAAATTCCCGATGATTATATCGCACACTGGGTTTGTAAGTGCTGCGACTTTTACTTTTCCGGTGAGGAATGGTGTTTCGATGTATGCCCAAGCTAATGGATATTTTTCAATATTGCCTGAAAATGTTCTACATGTGATGTGTCTACCAGTGTAGTCTGTAGGTGTTATGAATGTTGTTTTCAGGCCAATAAGTGTACTCCCGGTGTCGCGAAGTACTGTAGCAGACTTGCCATTAACGTACCCGTGATAGATGTCTAACTTGCCTTTTGAGTCTATTACTAAGTTACCTTCCTCATTAGCAATAGGGATGGCGTGCCCGCATGTTAAGATACCATTTTCAAAGAAGGTATTACAGACAGTGCATGTGTTGGAACTAAATACGTCACAAGCCTGTGCTGCATGTACAGGATGTTTTTCTGTATTTTCGTCTTCTGACGCTGAACTATCGAACAAGGCGGCATTGGCTTTGTTGGTCATATGCCTGCCTTTACAATCCATGCGATGGTGACCGTATGCCTTGCAGAGAAAACATTTTCGTAAGCTTTTGAACGATTTACGTTCTCTGTCTTGTCTGTTTACCATATTTTGCAAGTATGTTTGGTACCCTGGGTTTTTATCGCACATATCGTTCAAATAATGAGACATTTTACAATGAACACAATGTCTAAACTTTTCAGAGGTAGGCCTGTTTGGTTTTTGCCTACTATAGTTTTTCTCATAGTTGGCAGCTGCTACCCAGTTACTGTCAGTAGCTTCAGTGGCAAAACATTGTTTATTTGCCGTATAATAGGCCGACCCACGTCTTTCCATTTCTTCCACACATGTGCATTCATTCTCTTGCAAGAACTTAGAAAAAGATGTTGGGATAGAAGAAATAACCTTATCTCGAATAATGAGATCTTCTAATTTATCATAATTTTTGTTAATTTTGGCTGATGAAGTCCATTTGCTGAAAATGTCTCGGACTAAACAGAGGTAGTCAGAGAACGTTTGAGTTGACTTTGGACTCAGTTTACTGAATTGTTCTCTGTACCCTGCTTCATCTAGCATGAAATGTGCCATTATTTTTAGATTTAATGTAATGGTACTCTTTTCTGAGGTCTTTGGGGATGGTTTCAATGACTTTCAAAGGTTCCCCAGAAAGACTTCTCATATATAAAATATTCCATTCCGAAAGTGGAACTTGGTAATGTTCCATTAATGTCTCAAAATTTTGGGTAAAGGCTGCTATGCAGTCACCCGAGGTATAGTTACGAACGATACCTTGGTACTTTTTATACTGGTTTTCTTTTTCCAGTCTTTCAGATTTCTTTGACTCTTTATTTATTGCAGTCTCAGTGTCCAGTTGTTTCATTTTCAACTGTAATTCTAGTTCTTCCCTCTTACTCTGTGCTGCTATTTCTGCTTGCTTTAGAGCTGTTTCTGCTTCTATCTGCTTGGCAGCTTTTTCAATTTCAGCATGTTTCAAGGCTGTTTCTGCCTCTGCTTGTTTGGCAGCTCTTTCTGCTGCTCTATCTTCGCGTTCATTGTTTTTCTCTTGTACCAGGAGATATTCAGCGTATTTGTTCTCACTCCATTTTGTCAATTCATCACCTTGTAACTTTAATTTCAAACCCATATCGATGAAATCAAACAATGACGACATGATGGAGAAAATATGTCGATGACAATCAACCACACAAAATATATTATAATTGGTTAGTAGAAAAACAACTTACACTTGATTTGACTATACGATGCGTGCCCACTAATGCATACGTAAAGTTAAAGTAAAGAAAAAATATACTCAAGTGCCCTTGGATATGATGACGAATGGTTGGGCAATCGGGCTAGAAAAACTGTAAGGTCGTACTTCAGAACCTCTACGGCAGGGTTATGGATGGTACGCAAAAACCTGCTTTGTTTTGGAGAGAAATAAGTTAGCGTGTGTTTGTTGGTGTGTGCCTGTAAGTCACTAAGTGTTGATTGGTTTGGATGGCGTCGAGTATAATTGTATGTCGTAAATTTGTCGTCAACAGTGTTTCTTTCAACAGAAGTTACACTCTTTCCAAAACTCTTTGCGTTCCACAAACTCAATACACAAAAACAATCTATCTGTATTTGAACACTCAATAACATTGATGACACATCACTTACATCAAGATGACATTCAGTAAGGACAAAGACATCAAGTTTACAAGATGGCGACAAGGTCAAAATGGTGGCAAAATCACAAGGTTGACAAGGTCAAACGGTGACAAGTTTTACGAATTACAAATGTTTTACACGTTTACAGGATCAAACAATATGTACTGTACATTTACTAATGATGTTAAACATATTTAGACAATGTAGTAATGGATCACACTGAGACTTTTCCGATCACATATACATCACTATAACCTTGACAAATTTTACAAGTACAAGAATTATAGTTTTAAATCACAAAGACGAACAACACACGTCTAAATATATTAGGTTCTTAAATAATGACGAGCAACCCACGTCCACACATGTCAGGATCTTATATTAGGCTCGTTGGCTAACACATGTGAGACAGTACAAGTACAAACGTTATTCGACGTAAGACACAGCAACACAAGTTCTATGGATTTATTACCACAATAAATACATAACAATAGTTACAGCAATGTACAACATATAACAACTCACTACCACAATACAGCTCATAGGTCTGACGCTCACAATATCAGTCGTTCAGCTCACAACCACGGAGATTCACACAACGCCTTGCTCTCGACACACACGTCCGTTCAGATGTCCAGTCCCAGATAGGTCTGAGATTAGCACACACACTGCCCACTGCCTCAGGTGGGGTCACGTGGCTTTGCGTCGTCTGTCGTCAGCGCTGGTCGCGTGTCAGGTAAGAAACTTGCCAGCCGACAACTCTTGTCCGCCGGGTGCCGTAACGATGTTGCTGCTAGGCTCTGACAATGATGATGATGATGTGATAATGAAGACTGAGATGATGATGATCGAGATGATAATTATGATGACTAAGATGATGATCATGATGACCGAGATGATGATGACCCAGATGATGATGAAGAAGATGATGATGATGATGATGATGATGATGATGATGATGATGATGATGATGATGATGATGATGATGATGATGATGACCTAGATGTTAATAATAATGACCGAGATGATGATGATGATGATGATGATGATGATGATGATGATGATGATGATGATGATGATGATGATGATGTAAAACTACAGGGTGTCCGTAAAGTCTGGACACATAGGATAATTGGATATTTTTCATTTAGTCCAAATGAAACACAAAATTACAAATTATTAACAGATCTCCCTAATTGGATTGGAAGACGTGGTCATGTGGAGTGGTCTCCTTGTTCACTAGAACTTAGTCTTCTTGATGTCTTTTTCTGGGGCAACAAACATCACAGATCCAATACACTTGACTCAACGAATAAGTAGTGAATGTATCAAAATTGAAGGCAATGTGGATTTATTGCATCGATTTCACGAAAATGTTGTGAAACGCATCAACATTTGCATAGCAAATGATGGAAATCATATTGAAGATGTTGTTTGAATAAAAAGTTGTAATTTTACCCATGTGTCCAGACTTAACGGACACCCTGTACATGAACGCCTGGAAAAGAAACCAATGCAGGGAGGTGTACAGTGAAAGCGGGGAAGAGTAAGACCAAAGTGTAGATGGACTCTAGACCTGATAGATCACTTTCACAGGACAGCAGCGGAGGCAGCACATATGGCTTGTGATAAATACGTTACAAAATTCCTTACCTAGTGATTGCAGAGTTCTGCCAGTCCACAACTGCATGTAGATGACGATCGTAATGACAGCTAAACAGGTCTGTCTTCCTATTCAAGTCAGTGGCATTACAAATGGTACGGGAATTTCCCATTCTGTACAGAGTCAACTGAACCACGTCATCGGGATCGTATTAACAATGCGCCCTCCCTTCACACGTGAATTTCGGATTCTATTTGGCATACTTTAAATGTTTCTTCATGAACATTTAGTAGATGTGATTGTTGTACACAGTGAACAACTAGGGTTAGAATTAAATTGTAATAAGACACAGATTATGGTCGTCACTAGGAAGAACGAAATACCACAATGTAATATACAAGTAAATGGGAATATTCTTAAACAAGTGAATCGGTACAGTTATCTGGAACAGTAATAACAGCTGACGGAAGATGTCTTGAAGAGATTAGAACAAGAATCGCCATGGCGAAGATAGTATTTTGCAAGATGAAAAACATACTCACCTATAACAAGATGTCAACTGATACTTTAAAAAGAGTGCTGATGTGCTACATAGAGCTGTACTTTTGTATGGATGTGAAGCATAGACAATGAGCAGTCAAGCTGAAAAACATCTGATGGCTGTGGAAATGTGGTTTCTGAAGAGAATGCAAAGAATACCACGGACAGACAGAAAAACCAATGACCAAGTCCTACAAGAAACAAATGAAAATGGTAAAACTTATTAGAGAAATTAGACGTAGAGAGTCAACATTTTTTGGACATGTTATGAGAAGAGTAAGTGTCCAGGTCTGACATTGCAACATACGCCTGTGAGACCTGGACACGTACTAAACAAGATGAACAGCGCATACATGCCTTTGAATATAAATGTTATAGACGGGTTCTAAGAATATCTTAGGTAAAGAAAAGAACAAATGCATAAATACTTCAAGAGCTGAATATTGAAGAATGTTGGCTATTAAAGACGATAAAACAAAGAAAATTGAAATATTTTAGTCACTTGACACGACACTAAAGTTTAGAGAGAACAATAATGGAGGGATATATGCCTGGGAAGAGAAGAAGAGGAAGGTCAAAGAGAAGATGGTGCAGGATGTGGCGGATGATCTCGAGATGGGTGTATCAGACGCGGGACATCTTGCTTATGATCGAGAGGTTTTCCGGTAGGTTGTTATGGGAGCGAGGTTCTGCAAGGACATGCTACTGAATGAATGAATGAATGAATGAATGAATGAATGAATGAATGAATGAATGAATGTTATGAGAAGAAGTAAATTAGAGAACTTGGTGACAACGGCAAGATCGAGAGGAATAGAACAAGTGGAAGATCGAGAAGTAAATACCTGGATGGCTTGACCACGTAGCATGGTCGAGACAAGAACACTGAGCTGATCCATGACTCTGGTGATCGAGTGAAATGGCGCATCATGACCGCCTACGCTTACCGGCATGATGGAGGGACATGTTTCTGAATAGTTATATAACGATGTCGTAAACCTTAGCTGGACCTAGATATAACCATATATTAATTATAAGATTCCTCTTCTTCTTCTTTGTATCCTCAAATGGGGAATAAGATCTCAACCAGCTCATTTCAAGCCGTGCTATCTGTTGCTACCTCCCGCAGCTTTCTCCATTCCCATCTCATATTATTAATCTGATTTTCTTTCTCGTGTTTTCCTGGTTCATTTGTCCTGTGGGTTAAAGGTCACGGACCTTCTAGAAATATTAACATCAGGCCACCTCTGTGTGTCTATTTAGTGCCATCTGTGTGTCATGTTTAGTGCCACCAGTGTGCGTCCTATCTAGTGCTCTCAGGGTGTCCTATCTAGTGCCACCAGCGTGTGTCCTAGCTAGTGCCACCAGTGGGTCCTATCTTGCGCCAACAGTGTGTGTTTTATCCAGAACCGTCACCAGAGTGTGCTCTATCTAGTGACACCAGTGTGTGTTTTATCCAGCGCCAACAGTGTATCCTATCTAACGCAACAGTGTGTGTCCTACCTAGCGCTACAAGTGTGTCCTATCCAGCTCCGTCAATGTGTGTCATATCCAGCACCACCACTGTATGCCCTATCTAGTGCCACTAGTGTGTGTCCTATCTAGTGCCACCAGTGTGTGTTCTACCTAGCACCACCAGTGTGTGTCCTATCTAGTGCCACCAGTGTGTCATATCTAGTGTCACTGTCCTTAACTCACATCTTGATTTACTGGCATTGATTTCTCTGTCCTTCTCTCTCTCTCTCTCTCTCTCTCTCTCTCTCTCTCTCTCTCTCTCTCTCTCTCTCTCTCTCTCTCTCTCTCTCTCCCCCCCTCGCTCTCCCTTCTCTCTCTCTCTTCTCTCTCTCTGCTTTCTCTCTGCTCTCTCTCTCTCTCTCTCTCTCTCTCTCTCTCTCTCTCTCTCTCTCTCTCTCTCTGGACTCCACACTTGTGATTATAGAGTGCAGTCGCCGAGGCAGAGTAGAGTTTCCTTTTTGCCCCAACCTAAAGAAAACACTCACACCTTACCGATGATTCGAACCCGGGTCTCCCGGTTAAGAACCCATGCATACTAGCCACTTGGCCAGCCGTTAAACAGTAAACACACATGACCTATATTTGCTGTCGTATCACGTGTTGTTGGCACGAAAGATATACTCATGGCCAATTATTAGTACTGTGAGGGATTTTTGTTTTTGCTTTTTGTGTTTAATGAGAAAGGTGGGTCGTATGACTAGGGATATCCCCGATGGGTTATCAATATTAATCATCATTCCTTAGGAAGCCTGTGAGTGGCACCGACACCCCCAACGTGAGGAACAGAACCAAATGTATTTAAGTCCTACATGATTTTTGTAAAAAAAATGGCCGCCTTTGGAAGACGAAACGATCAGGGAAATATACCAAATCAAATCAAATCAAATCAAATCAACTTTATTAGGGTCACAAATTGGGCGCGCAGTCCCGTCTTACATTCAGCCCTTCCAATCACTCGTCTTTCGTTCATCAAGAGCATTATACATTTACATAGGAAGAAAAATAAACATTGTGAAATGAATGTTGTAAACACACACAAGGCAAATTGCCATGTTATGAGGCCCATCTCCCACCTGCCCATACATCACCCTACCTACACACACACACACACCCACCTACCCACACACACGCACACCAAGGGACACATACATACCCCACCAACCGACCCATCTCCCTCCCGCACAACCCCCACCCACACACACTGCCCTCACCTGTTCTCCCAACCAAAACACTCGCTACCCACAAACATTCCCCCACCAACCCACACATCCCACGCCCACCCACATAACATCCTAACCCACACATCCTCTCCCCACCCACACCTCAAACCACCCATCCCCCAGCCACATCTCCATCGACCACATATTCCCCATCCACGCACACAATCCCCCACCAACCCACACATCGCACATCCACTCACACATCCCCAAAGCATACACACACATCCCCACCAACTGACATCTCCCTACCCCCCACACACACATCTCCCTAACCACCCATACATCCCCAATCCACTCACACACCCCACCACCCACACATACATCCTCCACCCACCCACACATGCCTTAACCCAATCCCCCACCACACAATCCCCCACCCGCACATCACATACATCCCCTACCACGCAATATTCGTAATAAATGATATACCATAGACACCTAGAGGAAGAAAACTCACTCCATAGAGAATTATAATGGGTCTATGTGTATGGATCCCTCCTCACTATGATCAAATCCTAACACAACATAGTAAAATAATATATATATAATACACATAATGTAACATAACAAATGTGAACACCACTTTTGAACACATTTTACAATTATAAACATAAACTCCAGGTTTCAACTCAACCATTTATTGAGAACACTTTGTAGGTTTTGGGGAACTTCTCTGTCTGGCTCGTGGATATTAAATGCACTCCATCAATTACAAACACATGAATGACGAAATCAGAGTAAACCATCTGATGTTCTCCCCCAAAATTACCATCCAACAAATGCATAAAATATTAAATCAATAACTCTTCGAATCTATCTGCATATTAATGATAACAGTCTCTCATCTGTAAATTCACCAAAATAGTCTGATCAAAAAGATATGTTCTCTCAACCTGCACTGGGAAATCTTCTTCTTCTGTAACATATCCCAGTCCATCAATGATTTGGTTTAGGGAAAGTCACCAGCACTGTCAACATTCATGGCTCAACCATAGGGTCTTTGGTTTCAGTGGGATCCAGAGAGGACATAACCATGACCTGAGTTCTAAGTATGCTATATGGCCCAGTGAAGCTGAGGTTTGGGGGTCAGTCAAACCGTTCAAGCGGTCCTCTTCATACTGGGCAGAAGGTAATTCCCTACATCATCGAATACAATGAAAAAAAAGATGACGACCGTCCAGCAGCTCTGGTTAATAATATCAGAAACTCAATTATTGTCAACAAGGCATTTCAGCCCGGCCAGTCGCATGTCAATAAGGCCATCGCACACTCGGTGATATCAGTGCAGTTTTCTCTACATAATTAGCTGTAAATTATGAACAGAGCTGGCACCACTCTCTAAGTACACTGGTGGACGTAAATCCTCCAGTAAAGCAGACAAATCCCTCAGTAGTACAAACACATCCTTCAGTAATGCAGACAAATCCTTCAGAAAAACACTGAAAATAATTCTCCTCTCTATCCATTAAATAATCAATGAACAAGATGTTGTAATCCCCTTGGGGTTTTAACCATCTACTTTTCATCCTCTAGGACTTTACTGATTTTAGAAAAATGGCAGTTGAGCACTTAGGGGATACCTATCCTAGTATACCAAACCAAAGGGTGTTGAGGTACGGCAATCAATCTTGATAACAGGTAACTGCTCTTCTACTGTTCATCTTCTGAGATTTGGCTGATAGAAATCTGGCAGTTGAGCACTGAGGGATACCTATCCTGGTATACTAAACCTAAGGATATTGAGGTCAAGCAATCAATCCTGATAATAGGTAATTGCTCATGAAGACATAACACTGCAGAGTTTAAAAGGTGTTCAGAAACTGGGGCTGGCCATGACACCGCAGAGTTTAAACGGTGTTCAGAATCTGTGGTTGGCCATGACACTGCAGAGTTTAAACGGTGATCAGAATCTGGAAGTTAGACACGGGCTGGCCATGGCCCTGCAGAGTTTAAACGGTGTTCAGAATCTGGGGATGACCATGACACTTCAGAGTTTAAACGGTGTTCAGGATCTGAAAGTTAAATACGGACTGGCCATGACACTGCAGAGTTTAAACGGTGTTCAGAATCTGGGGATGGCCATGACATGCAGAGTTTAAACGGTGTTCAGGATCTGAAAGTTAAATACGGACTGACCATGACACTGCAGAGTTTAAACGGTGTTCAGAATCTGGGGATGGCCATGACACTGCAGAGTTTAAACGGTGTTCAGAATCTGGGGTTGGCCATGACACTGCAGAGTTTAAACAGTGTTCAGGATCTGGGGCTGGCAATGACACTGCAGAGTTTAAACGGTGTTCAGAATATGGAAGTCATACATGGGCTGGCCATGACACTGCAGAGTTTAAACGGTGTTCAGAATATGGGTCTGGCCATGACAAGACAGAGTTTAAACGATGTTCAGAATCTGGGGCTGGTCATGACACTGCAGAGTTTAAACGGTGTTCAGAATCTGGAAGTTAGACACGGACTGGCCATGACACTGCAGAGTTTAAACGGTGTTCAGAATCTGGGGTTGGCCATGACACTGCAGAGTTTAAACAGTGTTCAGGATCTGGGGCTGGCAATGACACTGCAGAGTTTAAACGGTGTTCAGAATATGGAAGTCATACATGGGCTGGCCATGACACTGCAGAGTTTAAACGGTGTTCAGAATCTGCGGCACAACCACAGCATACATGTCGACTCAACATTGTTGAGGACATGCATCATTCCTGTGGCAACATATGGATGTGAGTCATGGACCATCTTCCCTATGATAATATATGGATGTGAGCCATGGACCATTCCGCATTAACCAATGAAGAAAACTGAGGGATTTAGGGTTGCAATGTTACAGAACAGTTCTTAGAATGTCGTGGACCGAGAAGAAGACAAACACATAAACTCTACCAGATCTAAACACCTAAGACAACTGACTCATAAACAGCGTCCTGTCTCGAGAGACTGACATACTTTGGCCATGTAAAACGTCACAGAGAGAACTGTGATGGCAGACATGGTTCTTGGTAGAAGAGGCTGGGGTCGACCAGCACCAAGATGAACACAAGACATTACAGATAGCTTTGTCATGAGCTATGATAGTATACGAGGCGGGAGAAATGGTCAGAGATCGCGAGGGTATTCTATGAATCGCCATGAGAGCGACGTTATTATGCAAAAATGGCTTTCAACGTGACATGTATTAACTATTGTGTTTGTCCAGCATGTTTAGGTTGTTGCAATATCAATAAATAATGTAAGTGTATGCATACATGTGATTTAACATCTATGTGTTTAAAAAATCCAACATATTTAAATTACAGTGGTTGCATTACTGTGTTAATGTCAATTGATTAATGTCTACATTTACTGAAACTGAAAGCACGATACCAATTAATTGAAATATGACATTAAATTATGTTTGAAAATCGAAAACAGACATTCTAATAAGTGACACATCGTCAAGTTGCCATTAACAAAATGTCTTACCTTGTGATCAAACAACACAGTCTGATCCTACAATCAAGTGTTCTATGGAGATGTCCAAAATTGAATGATGCTTCCTTGTAGACTTTTACATCTAGACTGACAACACATTTTATCAGGAATTCCCGTTGTGGAGTGACGTGGGATTTTCACCTCGCATATAAATAAACTTTCATCACCATATATTATTTATTTGCGTTCTGCTGTTGCTTCTTGCTTGGTGTCTATGTTAACCTGACTGTAGAGGGACGCGTTGTATGTGCCAGGCCATAGATCTAGATGTATACATATTTTTTAACATACGTGATTACGTCTGTACTCATTCGATTTCGAACGCCTTCAGATTTTCCCGAATAATGCTTTTACAATGCCCAATCTACATATATCTTTATGGGAATTCCCACATTTTTACTTATAGTCCATGCAATCTGGCGATGGTGATCATGTCTGTTCACAGCCTTCTATCCCGTGTACTACCAAACATTTCTATTACTATTACTGATGTTCCTCCATACTATCCAGCAACTTTTCTTTCCATATTGGACGTTTTTAACCAATTAACAGAACATTAACAGAAAGAATGAATGATATGAACATACATTTAAATTTGTGCTTTATTCACTACATTAAGACATTTGATTAAGTGAAACGCCAAGATTATAGTAATTACAGTATTGGAAATATAAACACAGTTAAACATTGACGGTAAAGATCAAAGAATAATAACGAACATGTATTGGCAACAAAGCGCAGCTATAAGAATTGAAACTTCTTCGGAACTTAAAAAAACAAAAACAATATTATACAAGGCGTTAGACACAACTGTGTAATTATCACCGGAACTGTTCAATTTGTACAGCGAAATAATAATGGGATCCACACAAGACATGCCGGGAATATTGGTTGGTGGACATAATATAAACGACACAGTTTTGTTCGCTTAAAATGAAAAGCAGTTACAAAAAATGATGAACATAATAGCAGCGGAAAGTCAAAACAAAGGACTTAGTCTGAACAGGGAAACAGAAGTAATGGGTATTAATAGAAAAATTGCATACCCAAACACAAATCAAAATGGAACTAATCAGCTGCAACAAATCAATGTATGTAAGTAATTGGGTGCTTTTACAACAACAGGTGGGAGATGAATTCAAGAAGAACAGGTAATTATTCTGCGCCTCAGAACAGGACACAATAGATTACGCAACCACATGTATACAAAATTCAAGATTGGTGACACAGCTATGTACACATGTGGTTTGGCGTCGCAGACAGCAGAGCACATTCTCCAGGACTGCCCAAACTACAACATATCCAGGCGAACCTTCTGGCCTAGAGAGACAACAGTGGAAGATAAACTCTATGGACCGCTGAGTGAACTAAAACAAGACTGTTAGATTCATACAAGAGACAACATTGCAGTTATAGACATATATCAAGCGAACGTAAGAAGAAGAAGAAGAAGATGAATTCAAGAAGTTGAATAAAGAATAGATCAAACAAAAGCAGTATTTCACAAGATGAAGAATGTTCTCTGCAATTTATCTTTGTCTGCCGAGATGATTTAAAGCATTTTAAGTGCTATATTGTACGGTAGCCAATGATGGACAATTTGCAGAAAAATGAGAATTTACTTGGAAGGTGTGGAGATGTAGTTACATAGAGGAATGATGAGAACACCGTGAATGAATAGAAAGAGCAATGAAGATTTCTTGTTAGAAGTTAACTCATCAAGAGAACTGGTTACTCGCATCAGAGGAAGACAGTCCACATTCTTTGGGCATGTCATGACAAGGGGAAAGCTGGAGTATGTCTTCACCACGGGGAGGTTGGAGGGGAGGGGAAAGTTGGAGTTTGTCTTCACCACGGGGAGGTTGGGGGGGAACAGCTGGAGTATCTCTTCACCACGGGGTGGTTGGAGGGGAAAGCTGGAGTATGTCTTCACCATGGGGAGGTTGGAGGGGAGGGGAAAGTTGGAGTTTGTCTTCACCACGGGGAGGTTGGGGGGAACAGCTGGAGTATCTCTTCACCACGGGGTGGTTGGAGGGGAAAGCTGGAGTATCTCTTCACCACGGGGTGGTTGGAGGGGAAAGCTGGAGTATGTCTTCACCACGGGGAGGTTGGAGGGGAGGGGAAAGCTGGAGTATGTCTTCACCACGGGGTGGTTGGAGGGGAGGGGAAAGCTGGAGTATGTCTTCACCACGGAGATGTTGGAGGGGAAAGCTGGAGTATGTCTTCACCACGGAGATGTCGGAGGGGAAAGCTGGAGTATGTCTTCACCACGGGGATGTTGGAGGGGAAAGCTGGAGTATTTCTTCACCACGGAGATGTCGGAGGGGAAAGCTGGAGTATGTCTTCACCACGGGGATGTTGGAGGGGAAAGCTGGAGTATCTCTTCACCACGGAGATGTCGGAGGGGAAAGCTGGAGTATTTCTTCACCACGGGGTGGTTGGAGGGGAAAGCTGGAGTATGTCTTCACCACGGGGTGGTTGGAGGGGAAAGCTGGAGTATGTCTTCACCACGGGGAGGTTGGAGGGGAAACCTGGAGTATGTCTTCAAAACGGGGTGGTTGGAGGGGACAGCTGAAGTATGTCTTCATCACTGAGAGGTTGGACGGGAAAGCTCGAGTTTGTCTTCACCACGGGGAAGTTGGAAGGGAAAGCTGGAGTATGCTTTCACCACGGGGATGTTTGATGTAATCAGAGGCAGGGGGAGAACACGAAAGATGCTGGACAGTTAGACATGATGGCATGGGGGAACGTCTGTATTAGAAATGATTGGCAGTAAAAGAGATAATTTGTTAATGTTTTCTGTCTGTCTGCTTGCATGCCTGTCTTTTTATTGTGTTTGTTTGTTTTTTGAAACTCTTAAACAGGCACACACTTGCGGGACGCACGCTCAAACACATGTGTCTGTGTAGACGTGCAGCCACTCTCCACAGCGAAATGAAAAGTCTAGATATGTTTTGTCTAAAATGTCTTGTGTCTCTCAAATGTGTTTCCTTCATTAATTGTATCTGTGTTGTGTGTCACAGATTTATTACATTGGCAGTCTTGACAGACCATAGTTTGTTACATTGTGCTTCAAAAAGGCATAATAACTACAACCCATGGCAGCTGCCAATGTGACTGATCACATCAATTCATGCTGTACATAGTTAGTTAGTTAGTTAGTTAGTTAGTTAATTAGTTAGTTAGTTAGTTAGTTAGTTAGTCGACAGATTATCCTCATTGCACATCGAATTATTCAGTCCATAAGTGCTCGGATCCATAAGTGCTCCTCAGCAAATCCCGCAGCGTGTAGCGGCTAACGACACCAGTTCTGTGCTGGTTTGTTAATCATCTTTGGCTTCCTGCGTAGTGTTCTTGTTTAGTCACACCTCTTTAAATTTGCTGTTCTCGCAGTCTGACCATGGTTGTAGATTCACAGTCATCACTTGGTTCTCGCAAAAGTCTTACTTCTCGTAGAGCATTCAGAATGTCAGACAGGTCCATGGCGCGTCCGCCTTCCACAGTAGCCCAACCTGCAAGCTTGTCATCCCGCTCATTTCCTCGTACACCCGCATGTCCTGGCACGAAAATGAAACTAATCTTTGCCAGCCGAGACCGCTCCAGAGACAGCAGCCACTTTCCTCGGACCCGCCCCATCTTTATCTTCTTGAGCATGCTCATTGAGTCACTAAGGAAACATGCCTTTGTAAATGTCTGTGTCTCGAGCCATGTTATTGCTTTACTTACTGCCATGACTTCCATAGTCAGGCTACTTGTGGTCACAGAAAAAGCACCAGACTCTTCCTTCATAATTCTCCCTCTGGCCTGAGCCGTAAAAGCCCATGCACTTTTCATTTGTCGAACATCTGTGTAAATGACAGCATCACCCTACACAGAATTCTCGAAGATCAAAGCCTGTATTTCCGTCTCCACAGCAGCTGGATTTTCTTGTCTGCATTTTCTGTCTAGTTGGATGCACACTGGAAAGGGCGTACAGAAATATGTTTGCATTCGTACCCACTCCTCGCCAGGTTTTAAGTCCTCAAGTGAACACACCTGTTGAAGAATGTCCTCGGCTTGACCCATCCACGACTTTACTCTTTTTAACCTGCTGCCCTTTATCCTCTTAATTTCACTGTGCAGTGGATGTTGTGTGTTTGCGTTGACTCTGAGGTAGGCACGTGATCAGCAAATTTGTATTCTGTCCCCAATGGTTGGAAAATCAAGAAGGTAGCGCATCGCCCTGCATGTCATATCGCTTGTATATCCAAGAATAATACGCGTAGCTTCATTTTTTATCCTTTCCATCCTTTCCATCTGCTTACGGCTGATAATCAGGATCGCCATGGCATACTCCAAAACAGAAAGGACCAGACCCTCGTACAGGAGACAGAGATGGCGCTGCTCAAAGTTTGCCGCCGCCATCACCCGCATCGCAGCCAAACCTCGCTTGGCCGTTATTATCACCCGGTCTATGTGCTCATGATACGCAAGAATTCGATCAAAACGTATCCCCACGTAGTTCATTGCCTGCTTTCTTTCCACCGTCTCTGAACCCAGATTTACAGTTATTGTTGGAGTGTTGACAATATGGTTATTCAAAGAGAACCATGTCACAGCTGCCATCGTTGGGTTGACCATTGCTCCAGATTCCACACACCAAGTGCTTATGCGATTTAGTACTGTTTGTAGATCTACAGCCACTCGATCTCTATCCTTACTCTGACGATACACTAACACATCGTCGGCATATGACAATGTCCTCCCCGGTCCTTCTGATCTACTCGCTGGTAATTCTCACAGTGTACGCGTTGAACAGCACCGGAGATCATGGTGATCCCTGTGGCAGGCCAGAATATATTGTTGTTGGTTCAGAGGTCCAACTATCACACCTAAAAACTATTTTCCGTTGGAAGAGAGCTGTTGCGAGCCAACTAAGGAGGAATGGACTTATCTTAAGTTCAAGAAGCTGAAACATTAAGAAATCCAATGGTACTCTGTTGTATGCATCCTCAAGATCAATCGCCGCAGCACGTGTTTCAATACCTGAGTGGAAACCTTCATAGACATCACGGGCAAAAACTACTGCGTTGGTTCATGTTTCTTTGTTTGGACGGTACCCTCTAAGGGTAGTTGCTAAACAACATTGCTTCTCTAGCTGATTTGATATGTTCCTGGCAATTAACTTCTCCAGCAGCTTGTCTATTGTATTTCACATGGTTATTACCCGATATTCCTGAATTTTTGTGTGGTCTTTGCTAGGCTTCGGCAAGGAAATCAGATAACTGTGTAACCACTCTTCCTTGATGCTAGCACTCCCTATGCTGTTGTTGTACATGTCTGCTAGTTCCTCTAGCTCGTTGTTGGTACACGTACTGATGTCGCCATACCTTATACCATCTGACCCTGGTGCGCTGTTTCTTGTTCGTCGAAGCATAGCACTGATCTCTTTCACTATCACTGTGTCCTTATCCGAAATGTTCTGGGCATTGCACCTATCTAAGGTAACCGCTTTGACAAAATTCCGGCCTGTCATGTCTGTCTGGTTGCTCTGCTCTAGATAGCGTTCAAAATGGGCTTTGCCCTTATTTTCGTCAGACCTCTGCCAGATAACGCCAGCACCTAGGAAGTCAGGAACACTCTTTTCTTGACTGCCCCTGACTTCTTGACTTCAAGCTGTACATGATCGTCCACAATGGATGCATGTGAACACATGGTCATTTTACCTTCACGCACCATCTTACGTCTCACTTGCTCAGCGTGTGACCTAACTGCAATAATTTTCTCCTTTGTCTTTATTCCATTTCTGATATTTGCCCTTTATGCAACAAATTCGGCGGCGACTTGCTCACAATGTGCATTATCAATGCTTGTATCAATCATGTCCCGCTTACACACATCTTTATATCGTTGTGAGAGGCCGACACCGAGATCACTTACCCATCTGTATGGAATAGAAGAAAAAGCAGGACGGCCATCCTGTGTGTCGTATTGTACGCATTTGTGTGTATTTTATTTTATTATTCATTTTATATATTTATTGAGTGCTTCTGATTTTGGATTTTCACCCGTATTTCGGATACGATGGATCTCCTTGTAAGGTACGTGCAACGTGTTTGTGTTTAGTACGTTTCTTCTCGCAGGAGCTAAATATACCTATTTGTTCCCATTCCTACCCATCTGTAATTCACCAAAAAAGATGTCCTTTGGTATTCTACCATCATCCATCCTCTTAACGTGTCCTATCCATCTGAGTCTACGAAGACTGAGCATTGAACACACCGTCACACAACCTGATCTTTCCAATACTTCAGTATTTGTGATTTTGTATTGCCACTTAATACAAATTATTCTTCGCAGACACCGTATATGAAAGCTGTTTAATTGTTGTTTTCTTAGTTTAGTCGACGGATCAACATCACGGCATATGAGAAATCTACTGATCAATAAAAACATATCAATTGAAACGAGAAAAAGAGTGTTGAGGTACTTTATAGAGTCTGTACATTTGTATGGATGTGAAGCGTGGACAATGAGCATTCAAGCTGAAAAACATATAATGGCTGTGGAAATTTGGTTTCTGAGGAGAATGCGAAGAATACCATGGAGAGACAGACAAACCAATGAACAAGTACTACATGGAACAACGAAGATCGTAAATGATTAAGAGAAATTAGACGTAGACAGTCAAAATATTTTGGACATGTTATGAGAAGAATGAATTGGAGAACTTGGTGACAACTGGCAAGATCGAGGGGAAGAAACCAAGGAGGAGACCGAGAGGTAAATACTTGGATGGCTTAACCACGTGTCATGGTCGAGACAGGAACACTGAGCTGATGCACGACTCTGGTGATCAAGTCAAATGGTGAGTCATGACCGCCCACGCTTACTGGCATGGTGCATGATGGATTAATGGATCTAGGGATAATTTGCTATTTACGTCTAAACCTAAATATGTTAAATGGTCTCCTATCTCCAGTTCGGCGTCGTGAATGAAGAATTATGGTACCCTGTGTACACTTTGTGACATAACCTGTGTCTTCTTTTTGTTAATTGTTAAACCAAATTCAGAACAAGCATTGGAGAATGCAGCCGTAATTGCAGCAGCATCTGCAAACAGCAACTCTCTGATCAGTACCCTCCTAATTTTGTTCTTGGCCTTCAATCTCTGAGCATTGTAAAGGCCGCCATCTGAACGTGAGTGAATGTGTATACCACCATACTGAGCACGAAAGGCATATTTCAGTAGAAGTGAAAAGTTTATTCCAAAGAGGGTGGGAGGTAGTACACAACCTTGCTGCCATGTGTCGCAGGATAAAATATGCAGCAAGTGCACGTATAGATATAGATTATCGGGAAGGTAAAAGAACAAGTACAGCGCGCACATTGAACGCACACGCGCTGACTTAGAAACGATGACGTAAAAAACGGACAGACGAGAGAGATAAAGGAAGGACGGCAAGAAGGAAGATCATCACGGCAGAATTCTGAGAGGCTAATTGTTAATGGTCAACATCGGGAAGAGACAGTTCAAGTATACGATGAAGGAACATGCGAAGATATCCACCAAGAACCAAAAGAAAGGATATAAGGCACGAAACACGGCTTAATAGCAGAGGAATTGGATATGAAGCACAAGCAGGATTGATGGGCCGTTGTCAAAGTTAACCGACTATGGAGAATATACCTAGAGAATAGTTCGACAAGCAGGACTGATGGGCCGTTGTCAAAGTTAACTGACTATGGAGAATATACCTAGAGAATAGTTCGACAAGCAGGATTGATGGGCCGTTGTCAAAGTTAACTGACTATGG
The DNA here is from genome assembly GCA_014155875.1 of Cepaea nemoralis. NCBI lineage: Eukaryota > Metazoa > Mollusca > Gastropoda > Stylommatophora > Helicidae > Cepaea > Cepaea nemoralis. Next base: position 42,446 of record JACEFZ010017536.1, on the reverse strand, counting down.
AGAATATACCTAGAGAATAGTTCGACAAGCAGGATTGATGGGCCGTTGTCAAAGTTAACTGACTATGGAGAATATACCTAGAGAATAGTTCGACAAGCAGGATTGATGGGCCGTTGTCAAAGTTAACTGACTATGGAGAATATACCTAGAGAATAGTTCGACAAGCAGGATTGATGGGCCGTTGTCAAAGTTAACCGACTATGGAGAAGATACCTAGAGAATAGTTCGACAAGCAGGATTGATGGGCCGTTGTCAAAGTTAACTGACTATGGAGAATATACCTAGAGAATAGTTCGACAAGCAGGATTGATGGGCCGTTGTCAAAGTTAACCGACTATGGAGAATATACCTAGAGAATAGTTCGACAAGCAGGATTGATGGGCCGTTGTCAAAGTTAACTGACTATGGAGAATATACCTAGAGAATAGTTCGACAAGCAGGATTGATGGGCCGTTGTCAAAGTTAACTGGCTATGGAGAATATACCTAGAGAATAGTTCGACAAGCAGGATTGATGGGCCGTTGTCAAAGTTAACCGACTATGGAGAAGATACCTAGAGAATAGTTCGACAAGCAGGATTGATGGGCCGTTGTCAAAGTTAACCGACTATGGAGAAGATACCTAGAGAATAGTTCGACAAGCAGGATTGATGGGCCGTTGTCAAAGTTAACCGACTATGGAGAAGATACCTAGAGAATAGTTCGACAAGCAGGATTGATGGGCCGTTGACAAAGTTAACCGACTATGGAGAATATACCTAGAGAATAGTTCGACAAGCAGGATTGATGGGCCGTTGTCAAAGTTAACCGACTATGGAGAAGATACCTAGAGAATAGTTCGACAAGCAGGATTGATGGGCCGTTGTCAAAGTTAACCGACTATGGAGAAGATACCTAGAGAATAGTTCGACAAGCAGGATTGATGGGCCGTTGTCAAAGTTAACCGACTATGGAGAATATACCTAGAGAATAGTTCGACAAGCAGGATTGATGGGCCGTTGTCAAAGTTAACTGACTATGGAGAATATACCTAGAGAATAGTTCGACAAGCAGGATTGATGGGCCGTTGTCAAAGTTAACTGACTATGCAGAATATACCTAGAGAATAGTTCGACAAGCAGGATTGATGGGCCGTTGTCAAAGTTAACTGACTATGCAGAATATACCTAGAGAATAGTTCGACAAGCAGGATTGATGGGCCGTTGTCAAAGTTAACTGACTATGGAGAATATACCTAGAGAATAGTTCGAAACACAGCTGTGGCGTGAGTGGGATAGTTATGGACATACAACGTTAGTGTGTTAACTATAAGTGAGTGTGAAATAGTGCAATGGCAGGCCTGACGATAATTTCGAATCTGGTTGAAAGGGACAGAACGAAAGGACACAATGTAGATGCGAATATGGTTAATTAATGAATTACCAGCATGTTGTATGATTCGTTGTGATACTGCTCCTATAATAAAGATTGGATCGAATTAGGACGCACTTGTCCGGCGTTATTTTATAAACACTTCAAGGGTTGACCAGTTGATATATTTACTTACGTTTAAGAGCCAGTAACCTGGATAAACGAGTCAATTATGCCAGCGACTGAACAAGAACAGGGATTAAATAAGCTAGTGATGAAACAAGCATCGAACCAAAGGGAAAATGGCAATTCACACTCTGGCACTTGCTTAACTCCAATCTTGATTTTAAACGCTTCTGAAGTTGCACCATCAAACTTGATTATACCCTCCATGCCTGTGTGGAACGATTCCACAATGGACAGAAGCGTTAGTGGACAGCCAATCTTCTTTAGTGCCTTGAACAGACCCTCACGACTGACCAAATTAAATGCTTTTGTGAGGTCGATGAAGGCATAAAAACAGTAGTCGAATCTTGCCATTATCCAATATTAGCTAGAATAGAGTTTGTGTAAGTAGCGACGGTGATGAACTATATTAACAGGGCCAGAGAACGTTAACACACCAGGACGGGATAAACAGCATCCATAAGCAACTCACGAAAAGGGGAACACAGATGTTGAGACGATCAACGGTCAAATAACATGGGGACTATATATACATTAGGGACATTCATTTGAAACCCGTTCCAATGGCTTTATTATAAATGCATGAAAGAAACATTAACAGGTGTGATAGAATTAGACAAAGCATTCATTTTGAATAGATTATGCACCAAGGGTTGGTCAGAGGAAGTCGCCGTAGGCATTCAGGCAAGCATCCCATTGCTTAGGTGGGCGGCGAATGCCGTCCGCAAAAAAAGATTGTGGTTGCTCACTGAACCATGTTTTTAACGTGACATTGCGTATGCATATGTGTGAAATCTTGCCCTTTGAGAGCTTTTTTAGATGTCCGAACAAATGAAAATCACATGATGACAAATCAGGACTAAAAGCTGGATGTTGCAGAATTTCCCACTTCTTCCTTGCTAATGCTTCTTGCACAATCCTTGCGACATGCTGACAAGCATTATCGTGCAACAAAATCACACCACGAGAAAGCATGCTGGGTTGTTTATTCCTGATGGCTTTTTGCAGCTTGTCTATTGTTTGCAAGTAGTTGGTAGAGTTGATGTTGACACCAGGTCCTTTAAAGTCGGCCAACAAAAAAAAAAAAACGCGCTCAGCATAACCTTACCAGCAGAAACCTGTAACTTGCATTTTTTGGCTTTTGGTGATCCAGCATGCTTCCATTGCATGCTCTCTCTTTTGCTGCTCGGCTCAAAGTGGTGACAACATGATCCATCGCCTGCCACTATGCGGAAGAGAAATGCATCACCCTCCACTCTGTAATGCAGCAAGTGGTTCAAACATCATCCCATGCGTTCGTCTTTTTGGTGGTAGGTCAACATCCGTGGTACCCACTGTGAACACACCTTCCGATATTGCAGTTTCTTACGGACGACATTTTGAATTGTCCCAATTGACACAAAAAAATTCTTTCGCTAGCGAACTTATGCTTCGACAACGGTTCATCTGTATTGCTGCATAAATTTTGGCGATGGATTTTTCTGTTGCAACAATATGCGCTTGACCCGGCTGTTGAAGATATGTCGTGATATGACGTCCTTTCCGAAACATTCGTGCCCAGTCTGTCACTGTTGTCTTCGACACACATTTGTTACCGTACGCTGCCTGCATTCTTCGATGAATGTCCACTGGTCGGTATCCTTCAAATGAAAGAAACTGAATCACCGCTCTTTGAGCTTCTTTGGACGGATTTTGGATCAACCCGACCATTTACTCAACGGTCAGAAACAGAACCTATGCATCATGGGGCGATAAGCACGTGCTTTTTTATTCATTGATCAGTACTTATCACATGACTATGACATGATCATGTTCAACGTACGCAATTACGCTCGGTGCGGCACGAACGGATTTCAAATTAACGCCCCCCACATATGCCAGGCAATTCACCGTGTAGTCTGTTTTGTGTTTTGCTTTGTTTTTGTTTTTTTCTGTTTAAAGTAACAGCGGGAAATCATAGTTTTTCCAAATAATTATAACTGTATTAAACTTCTGCTCGGGGGTGAGGTAGCTTAAATGTACGGTGTCCACCTCTGACTCACGTTTGTGTGAGAGACAGTGTGACTTAGATCATTTAGATAAATGGTGTCCTCCTCTGACTCACGATTGTGTGAGTGACAGGGTGACTTAGATCACTTAGATAAATGGTGTCCCCCTCTGACTTACGATTGTGTGAGAGACAGTGAGACTTAGATCATTTAGATAAATGGTGTCCTCCTCTGACTCACGATTGTGTGAGTGACAGGGTGACTTAGATCATTTAGATAAATGGTGTCCTCCTCTGACTCACGATTGTGTGAGACAGCGTAACTTAGATCACTTAGATATATGGTGTCCTCCTCTGACTCACGATTGTGTGAGTGACGGGGTGACGTAGATCACTTAGATATATGGTGTCCATCTCTGACTCACGATTGTGTGAGAGACAGTGTGACTTAGATTACCTAGATATATGGTATCCGCCGCCGATTCAAGGTAATGGAAACGGGGGAGTGGCTTACATACAGTGTGTCTGTCTGTGACCTAAGTTCAAGGTAAAACATGGGGTGATTTAGGGTGGTTATGACTCAAGGTTATGGTGCGGGGGTTGAATGGCGTAGATGTACGGTTTTTGGTATGGACCAGCTGTTTCAAATTTCTATTTAAAGTATTTTAAAAAGCATATGAACTTATTAAATTTTAAATTTTAAAGCTGGTAGGAATCATAATTAATACATTTGAAGAATGACGACTGTGGTGGAGGACAGGGCCGTTGTCGAGTTTTCCGAGTGCACTGCCTGTTACTGGAGAACCGTTCAACTTGACAGAGAGCATTGTGCGTGGTTTTGAGGTGCTGCCACACCTCGCTCAGGCCATTTTCTCACTCTCATTAGAGGTCTTGAACCGATTCGGAGCAGCATTCTTCTACACTCTCATTTTTAGTGGGGTTTCTTTCTCATTCTTTAGGGGGCTGAGTGGTCTAGAGGTATGGTGTCCGCCTCGAGTGCTGGAGGTCCCGGGTTCAAGCCCCGGTGAGGACCGGGATTTTATCACGTGGACTTCTAGTAACAAATATAGCACACCGGCATGTCCCGGAGAAAAGATCCAGGCGAGGCTTGCCACCCGTGACCTCCGAAGTGAAGCAAGCCACTCTGCCCGACGCTTGCCTGTCCTCACCTTCCTCAGCATTCTGAATCAGTTACAATCACGATGTGTGTGTATGTGTGTGCGCGCGCGTCTCTCTCTCTCTCTCTCTCTCTCTCTCTCTCTCTCTCTCTCTCGCTCTCTCTCTCTCTCTCTCTCTCTCTCTCTCTCTCTCTCTCTCTCTCTCTCTCTCTCTCTCTCGTATTCTCCATCCAGCGGAAAGCTGCACTGACACACTGGAGATACACAACCTTATCAATCTGTCTCTGGTTCTTGTCCAACAGTATTTGTTTCAGGTCGTTCTCTAATATGTGAGACAAAAACCTATCAAGTTTTCCCATCCCGACTTGTTTCAAGACATCTCAAATATTAATAAAACACAAGTACACATCACATCTATCTAATAGGAGGTCAGTACCATCAACATAAAACTAATTAACTTATGGTGTGGCACCACCAATTATTATAATACAATTACAACAACAAACCAACAACAATAAAACAGAGAACGTTGCGGTGCAGAGTTTTAATCAGCAAACAGCAATAGGAAAACACAAATCTGTTCAAACGACAAAATTAAATCACAATCATTACATTAATCATAATCTGTGAAATCATGAGAAATAACATATAAACAGAATGAAATAAATTGTGGAAGCTCCAATAATGAAACGGTGAATTCTGAGAGAGGGCATAGTACAAATCAGACAGTCAGAGAACTCATAGTCATGATTACTTGTGTGATTCACAGTGTGGGAAAATGGAAGACAAAGTGTGTATCTGGGAGTTCACGGTGGATGTCAGTGTGTAACAGTGCAGGTGGGTCATGGTGTCGTGGATACTGATGGCTAATGTACATTAATGTAGGATTGTAATAATTGTATAAGAGCAAAGAGACACAGAGAGATGGCTAATGTACATTAATGTCGGATTTTAATAACAGTATATGAGTAAAGAGACACAGAACGATGGCTATTGTACATTAATGTAGGATTGTAATAATTGTATAAGAGTAAAGAGGCACAGCAGGACGGCTAATATGTATTTATATAGGATTGTAATAATAGTAGATGAGTAAAGAGTCACAGAAAGAGAAACGGTAATAATAATAATAATAATAATAATAATAATAATAATAATAATAATATAATAACAACTTCATTGAGAACAACCACACTCTCTACCATATGGGTCACGCGGATTAGAGGGTTATGCAGGTAATCAGTTTCACTTCTGTTGTCTGTTGTTTGTATCTGTGTTTTTGAAACCTGCCCTACACTTCATCTTTGGTTAAATTTTATTAACATAAAAGTAACAATACGTTATTAATGGATGACATGTCGGTCTACAAGAACATCCAATCATTATTCTGCTACAACATCTGGGGGTATGTTGGATGTTATAAATCACCTATTGCGTGATTAAGGTTTTAAGGTGATGATGTTGATGTACTATGATGTTGCAATAACTTATGTCATGTCTCTCTGGAAGTTTTGGGAATCTTCCATGTTGGAATTATTAGACACAATGGTCCCAAATCATACACACATGACATTCATGGTGGAATTATTAGACACAATATACCTACATCATAAACACATGGCCCGTTTACACTTCTTAGTTTTTTCTACGAGCAGTATGAAGATCCCCTGCCGGCTTGATAGGCCAGTCGCAGGTTTAGGACACAAATCTGACCACAGGGAGTCCATCCCCTATGGCGAGCCAGAGCCCCGTTAGGCCATGACCTCGCGGTCATGGTTGCCCGGTCTGCACCACGCGGAGGTGGGGGTTGACTTGTGTAGTCTGCGGGTCATCGACAGGCTACTAATTTTCGCTCTTCACCCCTCCTGGGAGAGGCTAGCCGATCCTAACCCTGCTGGCTGCAGGGCCAGGCGCATTCCACACCTTGCAGACACATGGCATTAACAGTTGATTTATTAGACGCAATGGCATTATGGAATACCACACACACATTATCAACTTACAAGAGGCAACATCTAGAGACACGGAGTGCCGAGTTCTCCATGAGTGAAAACTAACAGAGGCATTCGAAATAAGAACAGCAGTGAGACCTCTACTATTCTAACTGACTATAGACTGGATTATGAAGCAACAATAAGCAGAGTCAGAAATGGCGTCTAATGGATTTCCGTGACAAAGCAGCTCGATGATCTGAACTTTGCTGACGTCATTGCTCTCCTGTCTCACACTTGAAATCAGATGCGTCGGATGTAGAGTAAACTACCAACATTGCATGGGAGGTAACAACAATTATTTTATTTTATTCATAGGGAAAAGCTAAAGTGACCTCCCTTGGGGAAATCCCGCTTTAAGAGACAATCATGCCCCTGCTGAGGAAGAAATTTAGATAAAGGGGTGGAACAAATACAGATATCAGAATAAGAATATAGAAGGCTAGGGAAGCTTTTACAGCGTTAGGACATTCGTAGAAGTTAAAAGAAATTAAACTTAGTAGCAAACTAAGAATATTCAATTATAACGGAAAATCAGCACTACTGTATGGACTAGAAACACGGAGAACAACTAAAACGTTTAAAAATAAACTACAAACATTCACTAATTGGTGCCTGCGCAAAATAAAAGGAATAAAATGATATGGTAGAATCACAATGTGAAGCTCGTAGGAGAACTAGACAAATGCCTGTGAACCAAGAGGTGGAGAAAAGACGCGGCGTTAGAACGTACATTTGAAAATAGTAAAGTTAGAAAAGCCTTAGTCTGCAATCCACAGGGCCAAAACAAAAAATAGAGGAAGAACTAAAATCACACGGAGAAGAGGAGTAGACACAGAAATGAATCAAATGGTAGGTCATGGACAGATCTGCATGGGATAGCTAGTGATAGTACATATTGGCGTGAGTTGGTTGAGGGACAACGCTTGAGATGAGCTGTCAATTTAACCAGCCCTTTCATCTATCATATGCTATGCCGATAAGCCTGGTCGGTCATGTTTTGCCATCTTACTCGAACACCAGTAGAGACCGAGTAAGAAATGATGTTATCAGACAGTGAGATCATAACTGTTCGCCACATGTACTGAGAGGCAGAAGATCAAGTGGTTTGACTATCTCGTTAGAATGCAACATCATTACTACCAGCACTAGCGCTACACCAAAGAAGATCGGATATGAGAGCAAGAGACCAATCAGTGGGAGAAGATACGGAGGCAGAAGGAGAACATTGAGGAATATCATCAGCTGAAGTGATTCAGAATATCGACGACCAATGTCTGTGGAGGTACATGGACGCCAATACCACGTGACAGGGCACATGATAGTAATGAACAGGATATTTCCTGTTATTGATTGCCATTGTCATGTTAGTGTTGGTTACATGATGGGCACCTACAGCACAGAAATGTCTTCTACCACCCACAGAAGGACAAGCTAGTCATGACAATTACAAGTGTTGGTTACATGATGGGCACCTACAGAACAGCAATCTCTGATGCGATCATAGAGGAACAAGAGAGTCAGGACAACTACGTGTGCCATTTTGCCAGAGAACACATGCATAACGTCGCACCACATACTCATATATACATAAAAATATGTATGTGCACTGCTGTTGATAAACATGACTTTATTCATATACATGGATGTAATAATCGCCGAGGCAGAAACGTAGGCGCCCCGCTGGAACCTGGACAAACTATGTCCCTAATTGAACACAGACCCGCTTCTGTGCCATAGTTACCTGGGATATAACAGCGACTTATGCTGACCCGTTTGGCACATCCGTGAGGGTGGGAGACCACAATACTCAGTGAGGTTTCTAGTTTAGTCCTTGCTCCACCGTTTTGTTTGAGGAATTTCGGGGATTTGACATCATCACCCTCTTCCAGTGCTTCGCTATGATTAAAGAACCTGCCTGTCATAGTGGAAAGTCTTCTTGCAAGATCGGTGTCATGAGTGCAATAGTCAATTGTGCAACAATTATCAAAGCTTTTTGGTTCGAATGTTTGCATATCTGTAAGTGTGACGACATCTTTACAGACATCAGGTGTTTCTCCAGAATCAAAAAACAGATCACAAGTTGTGTGTTCTGCCTCCAGTTGATCATAAACAAGATGAGCTGCTGTCCTTATAGTAATGACAGCAAACTTTCGCTGAGGTGTTAGAGAATTCTGACATTCTTTACACGGGCAATGGCGGCCAGTGACAACAGACGTCACACCATGGTATGGGGCATCAGGGTATTGGTTTACATTCTCAACCCAGCCACTACCTACTCTCATCAAGTTACTGCCCCTGTCACTGAACCACGGGTAAGGGATGTCAGTACCTGGGACAGTTTCCGGTCGTTTCTCACTGACATAATTGACTGTCACACGGACAGTTAGATCTGCCATATATTTAATATACTTCACTATCTTATCTCTTCCACTGACAGGCGGGAGATTGTCCACACTGAACTTCTCAAGAGAAAAGAAATGCCGATGTCCAGGATTCCTCTTACAGGCAGTGTAATGTTTATTTGTGTCACAGTCCTCCATTAAACAGAAGAAATCCTGCCATGGACCTGTGGAACAGATATTGATATAACCAATAATAATAATACTCGTAATATTTGTTATGTTGCATGTCCTTTCCTCAGGATGATTTTAAACGTAATTTTACTTTAAATAATTTGCCATTGTTTTCTATACGTTGACGTATAATAATAATAATAATAATAATAATAATAATAATAATAATTATTATTATTATTATTACTATTATTATTATTATTATTATCACAGATAAACATAATAGTACCTCTTTAATTCAGGTGAAACACTTTCATATTGTATTCATATTCACTTTGGTAAAAACATAATATAATTGTCTTCTGTCTATACTCATTCTGTGGTTTCTTGGTTCATGGAACCACTGAAAAACGGACCTTTCACTCTTTTACCCGAATCTTTTTCGTTCAGGCTGTTTGAATCCTTTTATTGGCGTGAACGAACGAGTGAAGAAACGAACGAGCTTTATTTTCAAAGGGTGATAAATTGAATACGCAGATTCACTTTAAATTTCGATTTGCCAACCACTCATCATTCACACATCAGTTATATGTTATCTATTATTACATGGATTTTAAAATATTGACATCATCAGATATAGATGAAGCTAATGACCAAGCCCTGTCATCCAGTGTGTAAGTTTAACATCTAGGAACGCACACGGGGCCAACAGATTTCCCCATCTGACTGGGTATCAAGGTTCTTGCACTGACACAAAAAAGTGCCAATCCATCCCACTATGGGTTGTACTTTCTATTGAAGACGGTTAGTCAGTTGTCACGAAGATAAAACTATCCTTACATCGGCATCAATAACAACAGGAGGGAAGTGTCTGACATAATTCATACTTGCTATATCGTCTTATGGCAGTGTCTGACAGAATTTATACTCGCTATATCGTCTTATGACAGTGTCTGACACAGTTCATGCTCGCTATATCAACTTATGGAAATGTCTGATACGGTTCATGTGCTATATCATCTTATGGAAGTGTCTACCACAGTTCATGTGCTATATCATCTTATGGAAGTGTCTGACACAGTTCATGTGTTATATCATCTTAAGGAAGTGTATGACACAGTTCATGTGCTATATCATCTTATGGCAGAGTCTGACACAGTTCATGTGCTATATCATTCTATGGAAGTGTCTGACACAGTTCATATGCTATATCATCTTATGGAAGTGTCTGAAACAGTTCATGTGCTATATCATCTTACGGGAGTGTCAGACTCAGTTTATCTGCTGTATCGTCTTATAGCAATGTCTCACACAATTCATGATTGCGATATCGTCTTATGGCAGTGTCTGACACAATTCATGCTCGCTATATCGTCTTTTTGCAGTGACTGACACAATTCACGTGTTATATCATGTTATGGAAGTGTCTGACACAGTTCATGCTTGCTATATCATCTTATGGAAGTGTCTGACAAAGTTCATGTGCTATATCATCTGATGGAAGTGTCTGACACAGTTCATGCTCCCTATATCTCTTATGGAAGTGTCTGACCAGTTAATTTCCTATATCAAACTTATGGAAGTGTCTGACACAGTTCAAGCTCCCTATATCATCTTATGGAAGTGTCTGACACAGTTCATGTGCCGTCAGCATCCCCAATAAGGCCTTACAGAAGTAATGAGTTAACACTAGTCTAGTAGAGAGACACCAGACAGGAGAGACACCGAGTACTATTAATAGCCTCACAAGGAGACACATTTGTGTCAGACCAGGAGGTCGACAAGTACAGATGAGCGAGGGCTTTCCCCAAGCAATTGGGTAGCTGGTCCTTGCGAGTAACCGTGATATGCCGGGTTACTCGAACTCACCAGCCGGCGTGCTGGCAAGACCAGGCACGCAATAATAGCTACTGCACGGAGAGTAAAGTGTCCGTGCTTGTCCACGCAATGTGTAGCGTGTGGACAGACTGACTGGAGACGGTAGAGAGAGCAGACGTATCCTTGACCAATGCGATAGCTTTCTAGGCCATAGGCAAACATAGGGCTGTTCATTTAGATTGTGAAATGCTAGCATCATCTATCATCACGTTAATGCATTCATGTTGTGCATTGATGATGAAACATAACGCTCGTATAGCCATTCAAATGTCGGCTCTGAATAAATTGCATTCCTTTCGCAAATGTCATGAACTTGTTATTTCGTGCAGTGCGAAAGTAGCGGAGTCGTGAGAATCTGCAGCGCACAAGTCGCTGACAGGCTAGACCCCGAATTGGTGTCAGAAGACAGTGAACCAACGCCAGCGGCGAATTGGTGTCAGAAAACAGGGAAACAACACCAGTAGACCCCGAATTGGTGTCAGAAGACAGTGAACCAACGCCAGCGGCGAATTGGTGTCAGAACACAGGGAATAAACACCAGTAGACCCCGAATTGGTGTCAGAAGACAGTGAACCAACGCCAGCGGCGAATTGGTGTCAGAACACAGGGAATAAACACCAGTAGACCCCGAATTGGTGTCAGAACACAGCGAACCAACGCCAGCAGTACAATTACTGTCAGATTACAATGAACGTTTCTGAGCAGTCATAGCAGGCAGTTGTTGTAGTATTAAACGAACAGTTAACGCCAACATGCAAGTGGTATTTTAAACCACTGAACGAAACGCTAGCTATCGATTGATACTACAAACGTGTGAACCAGCATCAGTTCAATGCACGTTTCAACAATATTGCTGTGTGATATATTGCAAAGTAATACAAATTTATTGTAACACATGCTATAAATTATTTTTTTCCTTGTGGTAAATTATTACGATCGCCATTTTGTGGAGGGTGAACCACAATTGAGTCAATTAGATCGGTAAATTGTGAAATTCTACCAATATTATTTAGAAAGTGTGTTATTATACTAAAAGCATTTGAAATGTATAAAATCATCAATGAACATTACCATCGTAACCACCGTGTACATTTCATTGCGTGTGATACAGCCATCAATGTCACCATTCTACGAAATCAGTAAATAGATTAGCGACGAACTGCAGCCTAGAACGAAGGTACGCCAGAGTCAAGCAGCGAAGACAAGACGACATTGACGGCCATACGACAAATCATCTAATTTATCATCTAACAATCATTCAGACGATCATATCATTCATCATTAATACCATTTATCACTAATTAGCACATTCTCATTCATCATTCGCATGAAATAGGAGATTGTATTAACAACTTAATGAAATATGAAATATTTGATGAATTATGATGAATTATGAACTTGTATTGACAAGTTAAGCGTGTGTCTAATTTTTTGCTGCTCTTACTAACCAGAAGCAGCCCATGTGTTATCAAATCAAACAGTGTATAGTGTGAAAGACTGCGGTGGAACATCCCAAGTACCGTACTTTCCAACAAATTAGATGAGTATATTTTCCAAATATTTTGGTATGCTCTAACTTAATCATGCATCTTCTCTTCCAGCGAAAGATGTACATTTACTAACACATTATTGTAAACTATTCTGTGTATATTATTGTATTATCATTTTGATCTAACATTACGCCACAAAATGGCCGTCACTAAATGAATGTAACCCAGGAGGGCATCGCAATGGGCCACACTGGAGATGAGCTAGAAAAATGGGTGGATCAAAAGTATAGAGAAGAAACAGAAAGGAAAGCTGCTCTTGACAGAGATGAAAGAGCAATTAGAAAGGCACATCAAAAAGAAATGAAAGAGATCGAGGGAGGCTACCAAACAGAAACAATTAGAATTAGATCAAATTACCAAACAGAAACAAATTGGAGTCGGATCAAGCTACCAAACAGAAACAATTAGAATTAGATCAAATTACCAAACAGAAACAATTGTAGTCGGATCAAGCTAACCAAACAGAAACAATTAGAATTATATCAAATTACCAAACAGAAACAATTAGAGGTAGAACAAAAGAAATTAGAGTCGGACCAAATCATCAAACAGAAACAATTAGACTTAGAGCATGCTAACAAACAAGCAGAGGAAGCCACCAAACAAAAGCAGATACAGGTAGATTCAGAAACTAAACTAAAGAGAAGGAAATGGAGGTAGATTTTAACATACAAATAGCCTCTAGCAAACAAAAGAGCCAAGAAGAACAGAACAAATTTAATAAGTACAAGGGCCTTATCAAACCATACACTGTAGGTGATTCAATCAGTGCATGGACTGAAAATATAGAGTTTCCAACTAAAAACACAGAAAATACCTTTAGAGGATTGGGCAATGATTTACATGAGGAACCTGAGTGGGGAGCCTTTAAATGTAATAGAATCCATACCTACAGATCTTAGAATCAATTACCAGTACATACACGATAGGACAATGCAACATTTTCTTTTGGACGCTACTGGTTACCAAATTCATTCTCACAGAATTAAACCAAAACCAACTGAAACTTTCTAGACTACATTCTAACGTGCAAGCACATTTAAAAGTGGACTAAAGCGGCTAAGGTAGGTAACAGCTATGAAAACTAGAAGAACTAATTGGTAATGGGCAAAGTCGTTTTCCACAAGTACCTAACCCTTTTGCTAAAATTCTTACAACAGTCAGATATTGATTCCATTCAACAATTAGAGAAACGGGGGTCAGCTTATTTTTCCTCTAATCGGGACATATTTAAAACTACATCACATGACACAGAAATTACAGCTTTTGCAAATAGAGTCCCTGATAGATCCTACAAGCAGAAAGATTACAGTAAGAATGACAAAACACCGCAGAAACCACCTCGATGTAATTATTGCAATCTTTTTCATCCAACTTATTCGATGTGTGATAAGAACCCCACATATCAGTCACACCTAGAACAAGTGATAAGTAAGCAAGAAAGCAGAAGATCATCGTTTAAACGTGCTGTAAAATGTTATTTTTGTTCAAGTTATGGCCACTATGCAATAAATGTCTTGGGAGACAGAGAATGAAGGCAAACAACGCAGTCCTCATCGATACATCATCAGACGATGAGAGTGACATCGATCCCGAACTTGTCAATGTATTGCCAACGATGAATGTCAGAGTATATCATCAGTAACCGATATTTAGACTTTAAAACATGTAAAGTATGCCAGCAGTTTCATGCGGAGGGGAGATGAGAAATGTGGACACATAATATCATGTTAAATGAAGAAGCTAATGCAGTATGTGGCTCCAGAGGTAACCTTAAGTTCTACGATGCACTGGTCAATGGTAAACCATGCCAATGTTTGTTGATAGCGGAGCACTCTACTGGTTTTAAGGAGAGGAACTTGCTTAGACCAGAAGATTATACGGGTGAATTTGTCAAAGCCGTACTTTCTCGGGAACCATCGAGAAATATCCACTGGCAAAGCTCATATCAATACCCCGTTCCTTACCGTCACATTTACGTGCGCTATCCTCCAAGATCCATGTACGGATCTTACTTTAGGATGTCGTGATGCATTGAAAGAAGTACAGACGACAACATAAAAGCCTGGAATGAAAATCACACATGGTCAAACTGCTGTAAACGAAGTCAGATACAGAAACAAATTATACTGACTTACAAATGAAACACTACAGCTAGTAACACCAAGTGTGCAGATACCAACAATACTCGCCAAAAGTTGAGCGAGGCACAAAGCACCGACCAAACACTCACACCGTATTTTAACTTGTTGTGTGAGCGAAAGAAAGTTTCAAAAAATTCTTCCTGGTACTTTAAAAAGGTTAACGGAATTCTCATGCGTTATTACACAGATAATAACCATGAAATCAGCAGACGGTGTTACCTGTAACATAACGACAAAAGGTGCTAAAAATCACACATTCACCACCGTTTGCTGAACATTTGGCCTATCATAAAACGCGAGCCAGAATTCTATCACAATTTTACTGGCCGAAATTCTGTTCGGACATAAAATCTTTCTGTCGCTCTTGTACTGTGTGTCAACATCGTGTACGAAAGAAAAAGCATGTAAAGACCGAAGTGCAACGGTCAGTGATAGCATCTAGACCACTTGAAAGTATAGCGGTCGATATTACTGGACCCCTAATGCAGGTGTCGAGTAATGGAAACCATAACTATCCAAACAAGTGTACTAAAACGATTCACCTTAAACCAAACCAAAAGGTTGTGATTCAACTAACTGATAAACATAATATGGTACTAACATGTTGCCAAGGGCCTCTCAACGTTGAACTGAAAATATCAGATGCGGATCATGAAATACCGATAAAAGAACACTTAGAGATATTTCATGTCAACATAATGAAACCATACGTTTCACAACAAGTACAACAGACAGACGAACAGATTGCACCAACACCAAGCAATGAGACGAACAGACATACACAACTCAACTTCACTAGGATAGCGCGACACACAACAGCGACAACGCAAACACACTTAGCCAGATAACAGCACACACAACTAGTTGCACAAACAGTAGTGGACGAGATGGAACTACCAGTTCCCTACAGTAAACGCAACTGCGACAAATATCTCGACATATAGAAATAACATATGCAGTCAGACGAAAGACGGGACAAAACACTTACTGAAACGTCGACAAGTCTTCGACAGGTTGAATTGTTTGGACTCACAGCGAAGCGTCCAAAGTAGAGTTGGGCATGGGAACAAATTGACTTCCTGGGTCATACCATCTGCAGGGGCCAATTGAAAACTGATGACAGAATCGTCACTAAGATTCTGAATTTAACAATGGGCCAAGAAACAGGGGCCGGAAAACGTGACATTGCGTATGCATATGTGTGAAATTTGCCCTTTGAGAGCTTTTTAGATGTCCGAACAAATGAAAATCACATGATGACAAATCAGGACTAAAAGCTGGATGTTGCAGAATTTCCCACTTCTTCCTTGCTAATGCTTCTTGCACAATCCTTGCGACATGCTGACAAGCATTATCGTGCAACAAAATCACACCACGAGAAAGCATGCTGGGTTGTTTATTCCTGATGGCTTTTTGCAGCTTGTCTATTGTTTGCAAGTAGTTGTTAGAGTTGATGTTGACACCAGGTCCTTTAAAGTCGGCCAACAAAAAAAAAAAACGCGCTCAGCATAACCTTACCAGCAGAAACCTGTAACTTGCATTTTTTGCTTTTGGTGATCCAGCATGCTTCCATTGCATGCTCTCTCTTTTGCTGCTCGGCTCAAAGTGGTGACAACATGATCCATCGCCTGCCACTATGCGGAAGAGAAATGCATCACCCTCCACTCTGTAATGCAGCAAGTGGTTCAAACATCATCCCATGCGTTCGTCTTTTTGGTGGTAGGTCAACATCCGTGGTACCCACTGTGAACACACCTTCCGATATTGCAGTTTTCTTACGAACAGACCTTCTGAATGTCCCAATTGACACAAAAAAATTCTTTCGCTAGCGAACTTATGCTTTCGACAACGGTTCATCTGTATTGCTGCATAAATTTTGGCGATGGATTTTTCTGTTGCAACAATATGCGCTTGACCCGGCTGTTGAAGATATGTCGTGATATGACGTCCTTTCCGAAATTCGTGCCCAGTCTGTCACTGTTGTCTTCGACACACATTTGTTACCGTACGCTGCCTGCATTCTTCGATGAATGTCCACTGGTCGACATCCTTCAAATGAAAGAAACTGAATCACCGCACTTTGAGCTATCTTTGGACGGATTTTGGATCAACCGACCATTTACTCAACGGTCAGAAACAGAACCTATGCATCATGGGGCGATAAGCACGTGCTTTTTTTCTTCATTGATCAGTACTTATCACATGACTATGACATGATCATGTTCAACGTACGCAATTACGCTCGGTGCGGGCACGAACGGATTTCAAATTAACGCCCCCCACATATGCCAGGCAATTCACCGTGTAGTCTGTTTTGTGTTTTGCTTTTTTTTGTTTTTTTCTGTTTAAAGTAACAGCGGGAAATCATAGTTTTTCCAATAATTATAACTGTATTAAACTTCTGCTCGGGGGTGAGGTAGCTTAATGTACGGTGTCACCTCTGACTCACGTTTGTGTGAGAGACAGTGTGACTTAGATCATTTAGATAAATGGTGTCCTCCTCTGACTCACGATTGTGTGAGTGACAGGGTGACTTAGATCACTTAGATAAATGGTGTCCCCCTCTGACTTACGATTGTGTGAGAGACAGTGAGACTTAGATCATTTAGATAAATGGTGTCCTCCTCTGACTCACGATTGTGTGAGTGACAGGGTGACTTAGATCATTTAGATAAATGGTGTCCTCCTCTGACTCACGATTGTGTGAGACAGCGTAACTTAGATCACTTAGATATATGGTGTCCTCCTCTGACTCACGATTGTGTGAGTGACGGGGTGACGTAGATCACGTAGATATATGGTGTCCATCTCTGACTCACGATTGTGTGAGAGACAGTGTGACTTAGATTACCTAGATATATGGTATCCGCCGCCGATTCAAGGTAATGGAAACGGGGGAGTGGCTTACATACAGTGTGTCTGTCTGTGACCTAAGTTCAAGGTAAAACATGGGGTGATTTAGGGTGGTTATGACTCAAGTTATGGTGCGGGGGTTGAATGGCGTAGATGTACGGTTTTTGGTATGGACCAGCTGTTTCAAATTTCTATTTAAAGTATTTTAAAAGCATATGAACTTATTAAATTTTAAATTTTAAAGCTGGTAGGAATCAAATTAATACATTTGAAGAATGACGACTGTGGTGGAGGACAGGGCCGTTGTCGAGTTTTCCGAGTGCACTGCCTGTTACTGGAGAACCGTTCAACTTGACAGAGAGCATTGTGCGTGGTTTTGAGGTGCTGCCACACCTCGCTCAGGCCATTTTCTCACTCTCATTAGAGGTCTTGAACCGATTCGGAGCAGCATTCTTCTACACTCTCATTTTTAGTGGGTTTCTTTCTCATTCTTTAGGGGGCTGAGTGGTCTAGAGGTATGGTGTCCGCCTCGAGTGCTGGAGGTCCGGGTTCAAGCCCCGGTGAGGACCGGGATTTATCACGTGGACTTCTAGTAACAAATATAGCACACCGGCATGTCCCGGAGAAAAGATCCAGGCGAGGCTTGCCACCCGTGACCTCCGAAGTGAAGCAAGCCACTCTGCCCGACGCTTGCTGTCCCACCTTCCTCAGCATTCTGAATCAGTTACAATCACGATGTGTGTGTATGTGTGTGCGCGCGCGTCTCTCTCTCTCTCTCTCTCTCTCTCTCTCTCTCTCTCTCTCTCTCTCGCTCTCTCTCTCTCTCTCTCTCTCTCTCTCTCTCTCTCTCTCTCTCTCTCTCTCTCTCTCGTATTCTCCATCCAGCGGAAAGCTGCACTGACACACTGGAGATACACAACCTTATCAATCTGTCTCTGGTTCTTGTCCAACAGTATTTGTTTCAGGTCGTTCTCTAATATGTGAGACAAAAACCTATCAAGTTTTCCCATCCCGACTTGTTTCAAGACATCTCAAATATTAATAAAACACAAGTACACATCACATCTATCTAATAGGAGGTCAGTACCATCAACATAAAACTAATAACTTATGGTGTGGCACCACCAATTATTATAATACAATTACAACAACAAACCAAACCAATAAAACAGAGAACGTTGCGGTGCAGAGTTTTAATCAGCAAACAGCAATAGGAAAACACAATCTGTTCAAACGACAAAATTAAATCACAATCATTACATTATCATAATCTGTGAAATCATGAGAAATAACATATAAACAGAATGAAATAAATTGTGGAAGCTCCAATAATGAAACGGTGAATTCTGAGAGAGGGCATAGTACAAATCAGACAGTCAGAGAACTCATAGTCATGATTACTTGTGTGATTCACAGTGTGGGAAAATGGAAGACCAAAGTGTGTATCTGGGAGTTCACGGTGGATGTCAGTGTGTAACAGTGCAGGTGGTCATGGTGTCGTGGATACTGATGGCTAATGTACATTATGTAGGATGTAATAATTGTATAAGAGCAAAGAGACACAGAGAGATGGCTAATGTACATTAATGTCGGATTTTAATAACAGTATATGAGTAAAGAGACACAGAACGATGGCTATTGTACATTAATGTAGGATTGTAATAATTGTATAAGAGTAAAGAGCACAGCAGGACGGCTAATATGTATTCTATAGGATTGTAATAATAGTAGATGAGTAAAGAGTCACAGAAAGAGAAACGTAATAATAATAATAATAATAATAATAATAATAATAATAATAATAATATAATAACAACTTCATTGAGAACAACCACACTCTCTACCATATGGGTCACGCGGATTAGAGGGTTATGCAGGTAATCATTTCACTTCTGTTGTCTGTTGTTTGTATCTGTGTTTTTGAAACCTGCCCTACACTTCATCTTTGGTTAAATTTTATTAACATAAAAGTAACAATACGTTATTAATGGATGACATGTCGGTCTACAAGAACATCCAATCATTATTCTGCTACAACACATCTGGGGGTATGTTGGATGTTATAAATCACCTATTGCGTGATTAGGTTTTAAGGTGATGATGTTGATGTACTATGATGTTGCAATAACTTATGTCATGTCTCTCTGGAAGTTTTGGGAATCTTCCATGTTGGAATTATTAGACACAATGGTCCCAAATCATACACACATGACATTCATGGTGGAATTATTAGACACAATATACCTACATCATAAACACATGGCCCGTTTACTACTTCTTAGTTTTTTCTACGAGCAGTATGAAGATCCCCTGCCGGCTTGATAGGCCAGTCGCAGGTTTAGGACACAAATCTGACCACAGGGAAGTCCATCCCCTATGGCGAGCCATAGCCCCGTTAGCCCATGACCTCGCGGTCATGGTTGCCCGGTCTGCACCACGCGGAGGTGGGGTTGACTTGTGTAGTCTGCGGGTCATCGACAGGCTACTAATTTTCGCTCTTCACCCCTCCTGGGAGAGGCTAGCCGATCCTAACCCTGCTGCTGCAGGGCCAGGCGCATTCCACACCTTGCAGACACATGGCATTAACAAGTTGATTTATTAGACGCAATGGCATTATGGAATACCACACACAACATTATCAACTTACAAGAGGCAACATCTAGAGACACGGAGTGCCGAGTTCTCCATGAGTGAAAACTAACAGAGGCATTCGAAATAAGAACAGCAGTGAGACCTCTACTATTCTAACTGACTATAGACTGGATTATGAAGCAACAATAAGCAGAGTCAGAAATGGCGTCTAATGGATTTCCGTGACAAAGCAGCTCGATGATCTGAACTTTGCTGACGTCATTGCTCTCCTGTCTCACACTTGAAATCAGATGCGTCGGATGTAGAGTAAACTACCAACATTGCATGGGAGGTAACAACAATTATTTTATTTTATTCATAGGGAAAAGCTAAAGTGACCTCCCTTGGGAAATCCCGCTTTAGGAGACAATCATGCCCTGCTGAGGAAGAAATTTAGATAAAGGTGGAACAAATACAGATATCAGAATAAGAATATAGAAGGCTAGGGAAGCTTTTACAGCGTTAGGACATTCGTAGAAGTTAAAAGAAATTAAACTTAGTAGCAAACTAAGAATATTCAATTATAACGGAAAATCAGCACTACTGTATGGACTAGAAACACGGAAACAACTAAAACGTTTAAAAATAAACTACAAACATTCACTAATTGTTGCCTGCGCAAAATAAAAGGAATAAAATGATATGGTAAATCACAATGTGAAGCTCGTAGGAGAACTAGACAAATGCCTGTGAACCAAGAGGTGGAGAAAAGACGCGGCGTTAGAACGTACATTTGAAAATAGTAAAGTTAGAAAAGCCTTAGTCTGCAATCCACAGGGCCAAAACAAAAAATAGAGGAAGAACTAAAATCACACGGAAAGAGGAGTAGACACAGAAATGAATCAAATGGTAGGTCATGGACAGATCTGCATGGGATAGCTAGTGATAGTACATATTGGCGTGAGTTGGTTGAGGGACAACGCTTGAGATGAGCTGTCAATTTAACCAGCCCTTTCATCTATCATATGCTATGCCGATAAGCCTGGTCGGTCATGTTTTGCCATCTACTCGAACACCAGTAGAGACCGAGTAAGAAATGATGTTATCAGACAGTGAGATCATAACTGTTCGCCACATGTACTGAGAGGCAGAAGATCAAGTGGTTTGACTATCTCGTTAGAATGCAACATCATTACTACCAGCACTAGCGCTACACCAAGAAGATCGGATATGAGAGCAAGAGACCAATCAGTGGAGAAAATACGGAGGCAGAAGGAGAACATTGAGGATATCATCAGCTGAAGTGATTCAGAATATCGACGACCAATGTCTGTGGAGGTACATGACGCCAATACCACGTGGACAGGCACATGATAGTAATGAACAGGATATTTCCTGTTATTGATTGCCATTGTCATGTTAGTGTTGGTTACATGATGGGCACCTACAGCACAGAAATGTCTTCTACCACCCACAGAAGGACAAGCTAGTCATGACAATTACAAGTGTTGGTTACATGATGGGCACCTACAGAACAGCAATCTCTGATGCGATCATAGAGGAACAAGAGAGTCAGGACAACTACGTGTGCCATTTTGCCAGAGAACACATGCATAACGTCGCACCACATACTCATATATACATAAAAATATGTATGTGCACTGCTGTTGATAAACATGACTTTATTCATATACATGGATGTAATAATCGCCGAGGCAGAAACGTAGGCGCCCCGCTGGAACCTGGACAAACTATGTCCCTAATTGAACACAGACCCGCTTCTGTGCCAGTTACCTGGGATATAACAGCGACTTATGCTGACCCGTTGGCACATCCGTGAGGGTGGGAGACCACAATACTCAGTGAGGTTTCTAGTTTAGTCCTTGCTCCACCGTTTTGTTTGAGGAATTTCGGGGATTTGACATCATCACCCTCTTCCAGTGCTTCGCTATGATTAAAAGAACCTGCCTGTCATAGTGGAAAGTCTTCTTGCAAGATCGGTGTCATGAGTGCAATAGTCAATTGTGCAACAATTATCAAAGCTTTTTGTTCGAATGTTTGCATATCTGTAAGTGTGACGACATCTTTACAGACATCAGGTGTTTCTCCAGATCAAAAAACAGATCACAAGTTGTGTGTTCTGCCTCCATTTGATCATAAACAAGATGAGCTGCTGTCCTTATAGTAATGACAGCAAACTTTCGCTGAGGTGTTAGAGAATTCTGACATTCTTTACACGGGCAATGGCGGCCAGTGACAACAGACGTCACACCATGGTATGGGGCATCAGGGTATTGGTTTACATTCTCAACCCAGCCACTACCTACTCTCATCAAGTTACTGCCCCTGTCACTGAACCACGGGTAAGGGATGTCAGTACCTGGGACAGTTCCCGGTCGTTTCTCACTGACATAATTGACTGTCACACGGACAGTTAGATCTGCCAATATTTAATATACTTCACTATCTTATCTCTTCCACTGACAGGCGGGAGATTGTCCACACTGAACTTCTCAAGAGAAAGAAATGCCGATGTCCAGGATTCCTCTTACAGGCAGTGTAATGTTTATTTGTGTCACAGTCCTCCATTAAACAGAAGAAATCCTGCCATGGACCTGTGGAACAGATATTGATATAACCCATAATAATAATACTCGTAATATTTGTTATGTTGCATGTCCTTTATCCTCAGGATGATTTTAAACGTAATTTTACTTTAAATAATTTGCCATTGTTTTCTATACGTTGACGTATAATAATAATAATAATAATAATAATAATAATAATAATAATTATTATTATTATTATTACTATTATTATTATTATTATTATCACAGATAAACATATATAGTACCTCTTTAATTCAGGTGAAACACTTTCATATTGTATTCATAATTTCACTTTGGTAAAAACATAATATAATTGTCTTCTGTCTATACTCATTCTGTGGTTTCTGGTTCATGGAACCACTGAAAAACGGACCTTCACTCTTTTACCCGAAATATTTTTCGTTCAGGCTGTTTGAATCCTTTTATTGGCGTGAACGAACGAGTGAAGAAACGAACGAGCTTTATTTTCAAAGGGTGATAAATTGAATACGCAGATTCACTTTAAATTTCGATTGCCAACCACTCATCATTCACACATCAGTTATATGTTATCTATTATTACATGGATTTTAAAATATTGACATCATCAGATATAGATGAAGCTAATGACCAAGCCCTGTCATCCAGTGTGTAAGTTTAACATCTAGGAACGCACACGGGGCCAACAGATTTCCCCATCTGACTGGTATCAAGGTTCTTGCACTGACACAAAAAAGTGCCAATCCATCCCACTATGGGTTGTACTTTCTATTGAAGACGGGTTAGTCAGTTGTCACGAAGATAAAAACTATCCTTACATCGGCATCAATAACAACAGGAGGGAAGTGTCTGACATAATTCATACTTGCTATATCGTCTTATGGCAGTGTATGACAGAATTTATACTCGCTATATCGTCTTATGACAGTGTCTGACACAGTTCATGCTCGCTATATCAACTTATGAAACTGTCTGATACGGTTCATGTGCTATATCATCTTATGGAAGTGTCTACCACAGTTCATGTGCTATATCATCTTATGGAAGTGTCTGACACAGTTCATGTGTTATATCATCTTAAGGAAGTGTATGACACAGTTCATGTGCTATATCATCTTATGGCAGAGTCTGACACAGTTCATGTGCTATATCATTCTATGGAAGTGTCTGACACAGTTCATATGCTATATCATCTTATGGAAGTGTCTGAAACAGTTCATGTGCTATATCATCTTACGGGAGTGTCAGACTCAGTTTATCTGCTGTATCGTCTTATAGCAATGTCTCACACAATTCATGATTGCGATATCGTCTTATGGCAGTGTCTGACACAATTCATGCTCGCTATATCGTCTTTTTGCAGTGACTGACACAATTCACGTGTTATATCATGTTATGGAAGTGTCTGACACAGTTCATGCTTGCTATATCATCTTATGGAAGTGTCTGACAAAGTTCATGTGCTATATCATCTGATGGAAGTGTCTGACACAGTTCATGCTCCCTATATCATCTTATGGAAGTGTCTGACACAGTTAATTTCCTATATCAACTTATGGAAGTGTCTGACACAGTTCAAGCTCCCTATATCATCTTATGGAAGTGTCTGACACAGTTCATGTGCCGTCAGCATCCCCAATAAGGCCTTACAGAAGTAATGAGTTAACACTAGTCTAGTAGAGAGACACCAGACAGGAGAGACACCGAGTAATATTAATAGCCTCACAAGGAGACACATTTGTGTCAGACCAGAGGTCGACGAGTACAGATGAGCGAAGGCTTTCCCCAAGCAATTGGGTAGCTGGTCCTTGCGAGTAACCGTGATATGCAGGGTTACTCGAACTCACCAGCCGGCGTGCTGGCAAGACCAGGCACGCAATAATAGCTACTGCACGGAGAGTAAAGTGTCCGTGCTTGTCCACGCAATGTGTAGCGTTGTGGACAGACTGGACTGGAGACGGTAGAGAGAGCAGACGTATCCTTGACCAATGCGATAGCTTTCTAGGCCATAGGCAAACATAGGGCTGTTCATTTAGATTGTGAAATGCTAGCATCATCTATCATCACGTTAATGCATTCATGTTGTGTAATGATGATGAAACATAACGCTCGTAGAGCCATTCAAATGTCGGCTCTGAATAAATTGCATTCCTTTCGCAAATGTCATGAATTGTTATTTCGTGCAGTGGCGAAAGTAGCGGAGTCTTGAGAAGCTGCAGCGCGCAAGTCGCTGACAGGCTAGACCCCGAATTGGTGTCAGAAGACAGTGAACCAACGCCAGCGTCGAATTGGTGTCAGAACACAGGGAATAAACACCAGTAGACCCCGAATTGGTGTCAGAAGACAGTGAACCAACGCCAGCGGCGAATTGGTGTCAGAACACAGGGAATAAACACCAGTAGACCCCGAATTGGTGTCAGAAGACATTGAACCAACGCCAGCGGCGAATTGGTGTCAGAACACAGGGAATAAACACCAGTAGACCCCGAATTGGTGTCAGAACACATTGAACCAACGCCAGCAGTACAATTACTGTCAGATTACATCGAACGTTTCTGAGCATTCATAGCAGGCAGTTGTGGTAATATTCAACGAACAGTTAACGCCAACATGCAAGTGGTATTTTAAACCACTGAACGAACGCTAGCTATCGATTGATACTACAAACGTGTGAACCAGCATCAGTTCAATGCACGTTTCAACAATATTGCTGTGTGATATATTGCAAAGTAATACAAATTTATTGTAACACATGCTATAAATTAATTTTTTTCCTTGTGGTAAATTATACGATCGCCATTTTGTGGAGGGTGAACCACAATTGAGTCAAATTAGATCGGTAAATTGTGAAATTCTACCAATATTATTTAGAAAGTGTGTTATTATACTAAAAGCATTTGAAATGTATAAAATCATCAATGAACATTACCATCGTAACCACCGTGTACATTTCATTGCGTGTGATACAGCCATCAATGTCACCATTCTACGAAATCAGTAAATAGATTAGCGACGAACTGCAGCCTAGAACGAAGGTACGCCAGAGTCAAGCAGCGAAGACAAGACGACATTGACGGCCATACGACAAATCATCTAATTTATCATCTAACAATCATTCAGACGATCATATCATTCATCATTAATACCATTTATCACTAATTAGCACATTCTCATTCATCATTCGCATGAAATAGGAGATTGTATTAACAACTTAATGAAATATGAAATATTTGATGAATTATGATGAATTATGAACTTGTATTGACAAGTTAAGCGTGTGTCTAATTTTTGCTGCTCTACTAACCAGAAGCAGCCCATGTGTTATCAAATCAAACCAGTGTATAGTGTGAAAGACTGCGGTGGAACATCCCAAGTACCGTACTTTCCAACAAATTAGATGAGTATATTTTCCAAATATTTTGGTATGCTCTAACTAATCATGCATCTTCTCTTCCATGCGAAGATGTACATTTACTAACACATTATTGTAAACTATTCTGTGTATATTATTGTATTATCATTTTGATCTAACATTACGCCACAAAATGGCGTCACTAAATGAATGTAACCCAGGAGGGCATCGCAATGGGCCACACTGGAGATGAGCTAGAAAAATGGGTGGATCAAAAGTATAGAGAAGAAACAGAAAGGAAAGCTGCTCTTGACAGAGATGAAAGAGCATTAGAAAGGCAACATCAAAAAGAAATGAAAGAGATCGAGGAGGCTACCAAACAGAAACAATTAGAATTAGATCAAATTACCAAACAGAAACAATTGGAGTCGGATCAAGCTACCAAACAGAAACAATTAGAATTAGATCAAATTACCAAACAGAAACAATTGTAGTCGGATCAAGCTACCAAACAGAAACAATTAGAATTATATCAAATTACCAAACAGAAACAATTAGAGGTAGAACAAAAGAAATTAGAGTCGGACCAAATCATCAAACAGAAACAATTAGACTTAGAGCATGCTAACAAACAAGCAGAGGAAGCCACCAAACAAAAGCAGATACAGGTAGATTCAGAAACTAAACTAAAGATGAAGGAAATGGAGGTAGATTTTAACATACAAATAGCCTCTAGCAAACAAAAGAGCCAAGAAGAACAGAACAAATTTAATAAGTACAAGGGCCTTATCAAACCATACACTGTAGGTGATTCAATCAGTGCATGGACTGAAAATATAGAGTTCCAACTAAAAACACAGAAAATACCTTTAGAGGATTGGGCAATGATTTACATGAGGAACCTGAGTGGGGAGCCTTTAAATGTAATAGAATCCATACCTACAGATCTTAGAATCAATTACCAGTACATACACGATAGGACAATGCAACATTTTCTTTTGGACGCTACTGGTTACCAAATTCAATTCTCACAGATTAAACCAAAACCAACTGAAACTTTCTTAGACTACATTTCTAACGTGCAGAGCACATTTAAAAAGTGGACTAAAGCGGCTAAGGTAGGTAACAGCTATGAAAAACTAGAAGAACTAATGGTAATGGGCAAAGTCGTTTCCACAGTACCTACCCCTTTTGCTAAATTCTTACAACAGTCAGATATTGATTCCATCAACAATTAGAGAAACGGGGGTCAGCTTATTTTTTCCTCTAATCGGGACATATTTAAAACTACATCACATGACACAGAAATTACAGCTTTTGCAAATAGAGTCCCTGATAGATCCTACAAGCAGAAAGATTACAGTAAGAATGACAAACACCGCAGAAGAAACCACCTCGATGTAATTATTGCAATCTTTTTCATCCAACTATTCGATGTGTGATAAGAACCCCACATATCCGTCACACCTAGAACAAGTGATAAGTAAGCAAGAAAGCAGAAGATCATCGTTTAACGTGCTGTAAAATGTTATTTTTGTTCAAGTTATGGCCACTATGCAATAAATGTCTTGGGAGACAGAGAATGAAGGCAAAACAACGCAGTCCTCATCGATACATCATCAGACGATGAGAGTGACAATCGATCCCGAACTTGTCAATGTATTGCCAACGAATGAATGTCAGAGTATAATCATCAGTAACCGATATTTTAGAACTTTAAAACATGTAAAGTATGCCAGCAGTTTCATGCGGAGGGGAGATTGAAATGTGGACACATAATATCATGTTTAAATGAAGAAGCTAATGCAGTATGTGGCTCCAGAGGTAACCTTAAGTTCTACGATGCACTGGTCAATGGTAAACCATGCCAATGTTTGGTTGATAGCGGGAGCACTCTACTGGTTTTAAGGAGAGAACTTGCTAGACCAGAAGATTATACGGGTGAATTTGTCAAATGCCGTACTTTCTCGGGAACCATCGAGAAATATCCACTGGCAAAAGCTCATATCAATACCCCGTTCCTTACCGTCACATTTACGTGCGCTATCCTCCAAGATCCATGTACGGATCTTACTTTAGGATGTCTTGATGCATTGAAAGAATGTACAGACGACAACATAAAAGCCTGGAATGAAACACACATGGTCAACGCTGTAACGAAGTCAGATACAGAAACAAATTATACTGACTTACAAAATGAAACACTACAGCTAGTAACACCAAGTGGTGCAGATACCAACAATACTCGCCAAAAGTTGAGCGAGGCACAAAGCACCGACCCAAACACTCACACCCGTATTTTAACTTGTTGTGTGAGCGAAAGAAAGTTTCTAAAAATTCTTCCTGGTACTTTAAAAAGGTTAACGAATTCTCATGCGTTATTACACAGATAATAACCATGAAATCCAGCAGACGGTGTTACCTGTAACATAACGACAAAAGGTGCTAAAAATCACACATTCACCACCGTTTGCTGAACATTTGGCCTATCATAAAACGCGAGCCAGAATTCTATCACAATTTTACTGGCCGAAATTCTGTTCGGACATAAAATCTTTCTGTCGCTCTTGTACTGTGTGTCAACATCGTGTACGAAAGAAAAAGCATGTAAAGACCGAAGTGCAACGGTCAGTGATAGCATCTAGACCAACTTGAAAGTATAGCGGTCGATATTACTGGACCCCTAATGCAGGTGTCGAGTAATGGAAACCATAAACTATCCAAAACAAGTGTACTAAAACGATTCACCTTAAACCAAACCAAAAGGTTGTGATTCAACTAACTGATAAACATAATATGGTACTAACATGTTGCCAAGGGCCTCTCAACGTTGAACTGAAAATATCAGATGCGGATCATGAAATACCGATAAAAGAACACTTAGAGATATTTCATGTCAACATAATGAAACCATACGTTTCACAACAAGTACAACAGACAGACGAACAGATTGCACCAACACCAAGCAATGAGACGACAGACATACACAACTCAACTTCACTAGGTAGGGCGACACACAACAGCGACAACGCAAAAACACTTAGCCAGATAACAGCACACACAACTAGTTGCACAACAGTAGTGGAAGAGATGGAACTACCAGTTCCCACAGTAAACGCAACTGCGACAAATATCTCGACATATAGAAATAACATATGCAGTCAGACGAAAGACGGGACAAAACACTTACTGAAACGTCGACAAGTCTTCGACAGGTTGAAATTGTTTGGACTCACAGCGAAGCTGTCCAAAGTAGAGTTGGGCATGGAACAAATTGACTTCCTGGGTCATACCATCTGCAGGGGCCAATTGAAAACTGATGACAGAATCGTCACTAAGATTCTGAATTTAACAATGCCAACGACCAAGAAACAGGTCCGAAGTTTATTGGGTCTGGTAAACTACTATAGTAAATTCATTCCAAACCTGGCGGAAATCACCAGTGTTTTTTCTAACATCTTAAAAGCTTCGGCTAAGTTATCTGTGAAAGATGCACGATTAATTAGTGCGTTATCAAAATTGAAACATTTTTTCAGCGTTCCACCTATCCTTTGTATGCCTAATCCAAAACTCACTTATTTCTTACGCACAGATGCGAGTGCTATATCCATATCTGGGATACTAGGTCAGTTCTACGACGGGACGTTCCACCCCGTAATGTACGTAAGTCGCAAGATTACTCCTGCTGAAGGAAGATACTCAGCATCAGGATTGGAGGGCCTTAGTTTGATCTATTGCGTGAGAAAGTTTCACAGATTTTTGGCAGGAGCACAGTTTGTAATCCAATCCGATAACTCTCCATTGTCTGTGATGCAATCTGGACATCCTACCAACAATAGAATTTACAGGTGGGCTTTGATTCTCCAAAATTACACATTTACCATCCAGCACTTAAAAGGGAGAATAAATACGATTGCAGACATTTTGAGTCGTCCTTCATCCATTCAAATACCTGAGTTACAGGAAGGAATCAACCATACACCACCAGAAACAGTGACACTGTAGGGGTAGATAACCAAGTGCCATGTGTGGTGATTAAGACATATCGTAAGTGCGTTATCATCGCCTGATATATAACTTGTGTGAATATAACAGTGCAATGACAAGTGTAACTAACAGACGCAGAATTAACATGCGCTGACACACACATAACTCAGATTATGAGAACTAACGCCAAGAATACAGCGAACCCAGGCTAGACCCCGAATCTAGAATATACGAACCAACGCTTAGACCCCGAATAACAGTCCAGGGTTAGCTATGAACCTACATAATGTAGTAGGCAACTATATTAATACACTATCCTTCGAGGAGAGCATAAGAGACTTTGCCGGAATGAACTATGTTAGAATAGTCTACAAAGAGAATTGCTCCATCTTCACAACGCAGAGGAGGACGTCGACTTAGTGTAATTAGATATAGAAATGTAACTGTGATATATGTACATTATTATTTTATTAACAGTATCTACAACTTCATTTTTCTATTATTTATTCTATTGCAAATTGTTTAAATGCATTTATAACTTTATTTTCTTATTTGCGTAGTTAGAAATCACCATCGTTTAATTAATAATCCATTTATTAGAACATCAAGTATAGAAATGCAATTGTTAGATCTTATATTAGTTTATTAACTTATAATCATAATCATTTATACATCTATTTAGCTAATGTATCATTTCAAAACTAACACCAATCATTTAGGGATTAATATCATCTTTTTTACAAATAATACTTTAAGGTAATTAACCCATTTTTTCTTAAATGAAAGTAATAGTAAATTATTTCCCTTGAAGGTAATTTAGGTCAGCACACCAAAATATGGAAGTTACTATGACAGGATCGGTAACAAACCATCCTTATAACTATGTATATTTTTGTTTAGACATGAAAACGCACCAAAAAAAAAAAAAAAAAAACGCACAGTCATTTGGCGTGATTACTGTTAAAATTTCAGCCAATCGTTTATTGTAGATATATAATGTTGATGTATTTAATACTATGAAACATATTTTAATGACGAGAGAATGAATGAGTGAAAGAATAGTATGAAAGGGTATGAAAGATGTATGGAAGAAGGGAAAATGCGAGGAGAGAGTGCAAAAACTTAGTAAACATTGAAAGAAAGAGAGCGAGAGAGAAAGACAGCGGAAAATTTTTTTCCACCGCTGGAGAAGTCTTATTTGACTTGTCTGTGTCATCTTTGTTTCCAATGTGTTGTCGAGGTTTTTATGTGTGTTACAGCCACACTTTAACAGAGTATATAGAGAACGTACTTTGAGCTTCAGAAAGCGGAGTTGTGGTCACAAATAACAATAACGAACGTTTGTAACCACAATAAACCGATTTGCGGCGCTCGAAGGTACACACACATTTAGTACACTAACGCATACACATGTTAGAGAGTTAAGTACACTTTAGTTTATTAGAAAACACGCAAACAAACAGGAAAACGAACACATAAAATATGCACACACCATTCAGTTCAAAGAACAATAACTCTAAATTCAGGGGACACAATAAATTATTAGAAACCTAAATGTAACAGTGAATATAGCTTTTTCACATGCGGAAGCAAGAAGGTGAACAGTAGAGCTGTGTGTATAGAGTTGGAAGGGATATTAATGGGAACATGAACACTTTGTGCTCATGTGTTGTACTCAGAATAGAGTCAACTAGTGTGTGGGTTGTCATTTCGGGCAATTGGAGGAACAGGTCAAGACGGAAGTCAATAGACATAGGGTCAAACGACAGAAGCCAGGACATAAGTCATAAGACAACGGTTTCCGGTTCACTACCAATCCCAAAGATATCTATGGAACCAACTATACTGAGACATGGGCTACTGAATTAGCCAAGTGAAAAGATAGAACACTTTGAATGAAGGTAGAAGATATTGTTCTATCCCCAAACTAGAAAGTTCTATACTTATTGGAGATCTGACAAAATTGGGACAACCAATTTTTCTTTTGTGACCAGAAGTGTTACAAACATGAGAAAAAAGGAAGTAACACTTCGCGGAGAGGAGGGGACCCTGTCAGCATCCCCAATAAGGCCTTACAGAAGTAATGAGTTAACACTAGTCTAGTAGAGAGACACCAGACAGGAGAGACACCGAGTACTATTAATAGCCTCACAAGGAGACACATTTGTGTCAGACCAGAGGTCGACGAGTACAGATGAGCGAGGGCTTTCCCCAAGCAATTGGGTAGCTGGTCCTTGCGAGTAACCGTGATATGCAGGGTTACTCGAACTCACCAGCCGGCGTGCTGGCAAGACCAGGCACGCAATAATAGCTACTGCACGGAGAGTAAAGTGTCCGTGCTTGTCCACGCAATGTGTAGCGTGTGGACAGACTGACTGGAGACAGTAGAGAGAGCAGACGTATCCTTGACCAATGCGATAGCTTTCTAGGCCATAGGCAAACATAGGGCTGTTCATTTAGATTGTGAAATGCTAGCATTATCTATCATCACGTTAATGCATTCATGTTGTGTAATGATGATGAAACATAACGCTCGTAGAGCCATTCAAATGTCGGCTCTGAATAACTTGCATTCCTTTCGCAAATGTCATGAATTTATATTTCGTGCAGTGCGAAAGTAGCGGAGTCTTGAGAAGCTGCAGCGCGCAAGTCGCTGACATGTGCTATATCAACTTATGGAAGTGTTTGACACAGTTCATGGTTGCTATATCTTCTTATGGAAGTGTCTGACACAGTTCATGATCCCTATATCATCTTACGGAAGTGTCAGACACAGTTCATCTGCTGTATCGTCTTATGGCAATGTCTCACACAATTCATGATTGCGATATCGTCTTATGGCAGTGTCTGACACAATTCATGCTCGCTATATCGTCTTATTGCAGTGTCTGACACAATTCATGTATTATATCATCTTATGGAAGTGTCTGACACAGTTCATGCTTGCTATATCATCTTATGGAAGTGTCTGACATAGTTCATGTGCTATATCAACTTATGGAAGTGTCTGACACAGTTCATGGTTGCTATATCATCTTATGGAAGTGTCTGACACAGTTCATGATCCCTATATCATCTTATGGAAGTGTCTGGCACAGTTCAAGCTTGCTATATCATCTTATGGAAGTGTCTGACACAGTTCATGCTCGCTAGTTCATCTTATGGAAGTGTCTGACACAGTTCATGTGCTATACAATCTTATGGAAGTGCCTGACACAGTTCATGCTTGCTATATCATCTTATGGGAGTTTCTGACACAGTTCATGTGCTATATCATCTTATGGAAGAGTCTGAAACAGTTCATGTGCTATATCATCTTAAGGAAGTGTCTGACACAGTTCATGATCCTATATCATCTTATGGAAGTGACTGACACAGTTCATGTGTTATATAATCTTATGGAAGTGTCTGACACAGTTCATGTGCTATATCATTATATGGAAGTGTCTGACACAGTTCATCTGCTGTATCGTCTTATGGCAGTGTCTGACACAAATCATGCTTGCTATATCGTCTTATTGCAGTGTCTGACACAATTCATGTGTTATATCATCTTATGAAAGTGTCTGACACAGTTCATGTGCTATATCATCTTATGGAAGTGTCTGACACAGTTCATGCTCCCTATATCATCTTATGGAAGTGTCTGTCACAGTTCATGTGCTATATCATCTTATGGAAGTGTCTGACACAGTTCATGGTTGCTTTATCATCTTATGGAAGTGTCTGACACAGTTCATGATCCCTATATCATCTTATGGAAGTGTCTGGCACAGTTCATGCTTGCTATATCATCTTATGGAAGTGTCTGACACAGTTCATGTGCTATACCATCTTATGGAAGTGCCCGACACAGTTCATGCTTGCTAAATCAACTTATGGAAGTGTCTGACACAGTTCATGCTCAATATAATCATCTTATGGAAGTGTCTGACACAATTCACGTGTTACATCATGTTATGGAAGTGTCTGACACAGTTCATGCTTGCTATATCATCTTTTGGAAGTGTCTGACACAGTTCATGTGTTATATCATCTTATGGCAGTGTCTGACACAGTTCATGTGCTATATCATCTTATGGAAGTGGCTGACACAGTTCATGCTCCCTATATCATCTTATGGAAGTGTCTGTCACAGTTCATGTGCTATATCAACTTATGGAAGTGTCTGACACAGTTCATGGTTGCTTTATCATCTTATGGAAGTGTCTGACACAGTTTATGATCCGTATATCATCTTATGGAAGTATCTGGCACAGTTCATGCTTGCTATATCATCTTATGGAAGTGTCTGACACAGTTCATGTGCTATACCATCTTATGGAAGTGCCTGACACAGTTCATGCTTGCTATATCAACTTATGGAAGTGTCTGACACAGTTCATGCTCGCTATATCATCTTATGGAAGTGTCTGACACAATTCACGTGTTATATCATGTTATGGAAGTGTCGGACACAGTTCATGCTTGCTATATCATCTTATGGAAGTGTCTGACAAAGGTCATGTGTCAGGATCTTATATTTGGCTCGTTGGCTAACACGTGTGAGACAGTACAAGTATAACGTGACTCGACGTAAGACACAGCAACACAAGTTCTATGGATTTATTGCCACATTAAATACAGAACGATAATTACAACAATCTACAATATATAACTCACGACGCTCACAACCACAATACAGCTCATAGGTCTGACGCTCAAGATATCAGTCGTTCGGCTTTCAACCACAGAGATCCACACAAACGCCTTGCTCTCATCACACATGTCCTTCCAGTCTCCGGTCCCAGCTTGGTCTGAGCTATCACGCACACTGCCCACTGCCTCTGGTGGGGTCACGTGGCCTGCGTGCGTCTGTCGTCAGCCTGACCGCTGGTCGCGTGTCAGGTAACAATCTTGCCAGCCGACAACTCTTGTCCGCCGGGTGTCGTAACGATGTTGCTGCATAGCTATACCATGTTAGGCTCTGACATTCTCCCCGGGTACCTCAATGAAAGATGCCATCTTTCATTCATGATGTATGTATATACTGGGGTAGTGTTAATTTCATGTCAGAGACTACTCTTTCCCAGTGTTATGCATGAAAATACATATATGGCATAGAAATATATACGAAAAATGTAAGTTGCATTGAAATGACAAATGAAGTACAACTTTTAACACAAATCAGGTTTCATCCCCCTGATGCCTGGTTACCTCCATTGCAATAATACCCAGTCAGATCAGTAGTACCAGCTTCACGCATCTACCTCGCAGCAATTTGAAAAAAACGTAATAATATGGTTGTTTTGCAACAGCCATCTAGCCAGACTGAAATACGGCTTTATATTAGTCGTATTAAACACTCAAACTCTGACCTCATTTGGCCAGGAGCTCTTATGTTGGTTTGCAATGTTGGCAGCTCTATGACATGCTTGGTGGACGCCTACATGCTGTGCTAACCAGTTGAGCAACAACATGTCTATCTATACAATACACATTAATGAATATGTTTCAAATTATGGCCCTTGATGTAATTCACAAATGCAAGGGAAGTAATTTTGACATTCAAGAAATTCAATACATTAAAATAATTATTTAATTTCTTAGCGTCATTGCTTGACGTTTCTTCATATTAACGAGAAAAAGTCGGTAATATGAATACATTAATCAAGATATGATTCTAAGATTACACTAATCAAAATAAATAAGTACCCAATTGGTGTATTATATTTTATAGATTCAAAAGGATTTTACAATCGTCATAAATTTTTTTAATATTCGTATATCGTCTGCTAATTTTGCTATACTTTTTAAATTACACCGGAAATACACACGAAACGCAAAATTTAGTTGCTGTTACACTGTTTGAACACAACTGTTCCGGTTTTAACGGATCGTAAAACGTTATCAAAGTTCGTGTTTGATGTTATAGTATCACAACTCTCGGATTATGATGTAATGTTCTTATTTCCGATGTGTTCACAACTTATGGATAATGATCGACTGTTCTTATTTCGGATGTTCAAATGTCGAACAATTTGGATTAAATTCGATGCAGAGGTGGTGTAGAAGTCACTGTTCAGTCCACATTTGCACACGTTGTTAAAATATCACGGTGAAGAAAATCACTCACAGCTGTCACTGTTATATGGTAAAGTTCGCTTCTGGTAAGTGGTTAAGCGTCTGTGACACTGTTCTTGGTGTATATTTACAATTAATAATGTTCTCTTTCTAACACACACTACACAATTATACTACACTCATTACATGGATTGATTAAAATAAGTATATTATACATGTCGGTTTTTAACCGTATCACAATTTCAATTATAGACCTTACACAGTAGGTGAATGGCAACAAAATTCACTTATTGGTGGCTGTGTTGGTCTGAGTGTATTACACACACTGCACTCAGACATTGCTTACTGGGTCGGTCGGACAACGGGACAAAAGATCGGCAATTGCATTGATTCTGCCGGGAATATGGCGAACTTCGAAACTGTAATTTTGAAGCTTCAAGGACCAGCGAGCAATCATATTGTTGGATGGTACTCCGGCATTTATATACCGTAATGGACTGTTGTCAGTTTCGATGATAAAGTGACGCCCTAGAAGGTATTTGGATAGCTTCGTCACACTTTCTACTAAGGCCAGTGCTTCTAATTGCGGAATGGACCATGCACGCTCTCGAGGCCTTAGTTTTCTTGATATGAAACAAATGGGATGCAGGATGTTGTTGTATTCCTGCAACAGGACTGCCCCAATCGCAACGGAGCTAGCATCTGTTCTCAATCTGAAAGGTAAATGGATGTTGGGCAATTTAAGGATGAGGTTATTCGAATTCTTATCAGAAAAGTATGCCAAAACTTTATGAAATGCATTTCGTAGGCATTCATCGTGTACAACTTTTTCAGGTTTATCCTTGGTTAGTAAGTTAGAAAAAACCTCGGTCAGTTCTGAAAAATCAGGAATAAAATTTCGGTAATAGTTGATAAGTCCCAACAAACTGCGGACTTGTTTCTTATTTGTTGGAAGTGACAGTTTTAGAATTTTGGAGACAATTTTGTTGTCTGTCATGACAAAGCCATTGGATATTCTGTACCCAAAAATGATATCTCTTGGTAAGCCATGCTCACCTTTGAAGGCTTCACTTGTCAGTCCGTGCTGTCTGATACGTTCTAGTGTCTGTTCTAGTGTCTTTATATGTTCCGTCATTGTCTCTGTATGGACACAGATGTCGTCAATATAACAAATGATATTAGGAATGTCGGATAGGAGGAGTCGTGTCATGCGTACGAATGTGGCTGGGGCATTGACTAGCCCAAATGGAAGTTTGCACCATTCGTACAGTCCCCAAGGCGTGGCGAAAGCTGTTAGATGTCTGCTGTCTTCATGTACAGCAATCTGCCAGTAACCTTTAGACATGTCAAGCGTCGTAAAGAACTTAGCGTCAGTCAGTTCTGTCAGAAGATCGTCAGTGTTTGCCATTGGTTCAAGATCTAAAACAGTTATTTTGTTCAGTTTTCTGTAGTCGATGCAAAGTCGTATTGTATTGTCCTTTTTGCGTACAATGACCATGGGTGAAGAGAAGTCCGATAGGGATCGTCTGATGATGTTGTTTTTTTCTAAGTTGATGATTTCTTGATGTAATTGTTCCTTGTAATGTAATGGTATGGTGTATGGTCTGCATCTTATGGGTGTGTTTGATGTGAGTGTGATGCGATGCTGTACTAATTCTGTTTGTCCTGGGTTGTCTGAAAAAATGGTGTTGTACTTTTGTATCAACTGTTTGCAATTGTTTGTCTCTGCTTGACTTAAGTTTGGATTGATCTTGATCTCATTCAAGCAGTTTGTCGTGTCTAATGTAGGTGTTGGAATCTCGTCGCTAGAATCGTCATCTTCGTGATCTATTATCACGGTGCAAGCTGTCGTATCGTCTTGTTCGTTGTCTCTGTTGTAGTATGGTCTTAGCATATTTATGTGAAATATTTTGTGTTTGTCTTTTATTAGGATCTCGTAGTCTACAGGTGAGATTTGTCTTGTCACTTTAAAAGGTCCCTGCCAAGAATCAGTCAGTAGCTGTCTGTCACTAGGTAGTAGTAGTAGAACGTCCTGTCCAGGTGTCAATGTTATAGTCCTGTTACCTTTGTCTGCGTACTGTCTGTAAGTAGCACCAGATAGTTTTAGTGCATTTTTAGCAATTTCACATGATTTAATTATCCTTTCACGCAGTGATGTTACATACACAAATGATGATATGGGTTTCAGTACTGGAGTAGAATCAGTTAACATTTGGTGATAAATTGTTAATGGGCCTCGTGGTTTGGCACCATAGATTAGTTCAAAAGGAGAGAAACCGGTACTAGAATGTGGTACCTCGCGATAAGCAAAGAGAACAGCTGGTAAGTATACATCCCAGTTATTGGGGTGATCTTGAGTTACTTTGGCAAGCATGTGCTTCAGATCCCCAATTAAGCTTTTCTATAATCCCGCTCGAGTGAGGATGATAGGGGCTATTGAAGACTTGCTTCACTCCTAACATTTTTAGTGAAAGCTTGGGTGGATGCGGCAATAAACTGAGTGCCTCTATCAGACTGGATAGTATCTGGAAACCCAATTCGGGAGAAAATATGGAAGAACACTTCCATGATGTCATTGGCAGTAATGTTCTTTAGCGGAATAGCTTCTGGCCAGCGACTACATTGATCAATTAAAGTTAGGATATATTTATTCCCTCTAGTAGTTGTATGACTAAGAGGGCCCACAATGTCAACTGATAATTTTTCAAAAGGGTCGACTGGCTAAGTCAGTGACTTGTAACTTTGCCTGTGGTGTGTTTACCTTTTTTTTACTAGTTTCTGGCATGTATCACAATTTCTGCAATATGTTCTTATGTCATTGCAAAATTTTGCCAATGAAACTGTGTCAAAAGTCTTGACCTGGTTTTAACATATGCCATATGACCTGCAAAAGGTATATCGTGCGCAAGATGTAAAGCTTGCTTGCGATAAGTTGTTGGCAAAACAGTTTGCTTTGTTGTAATGTCACCTCTCGTGTAATACCTGGTTGAGTATATCATTGTGTAAAGCAAATGCCATTTCGCATTTTTGGTTACTCTTGCCTTTTTGCCCATCAGGTCAAAATACTTTGACAGTGAAGGATCAGCTTTTTTAGCTGTTTTGAATGTTTCCTTCATAGAGTCACTAGGTGGTAATTCTGGGCTAAGCATTTGTATAGCCTCAGTTTGGTTACTTTCTTGCACTCTAGCAGTAGCTCTTGTTACTGCGTTCACACACTCAATGCATCAGATGATGAGGAATATATCGTCAATGATGTGATGAGAAATTAGTGCTGCATTAGCTAACATACATTCAATAGGGGATATGACATTTTCAATGAATTTTGGTGATGTGTTTCATTAATACATAGTGATGTTATGTCATGGTTATGAGGGTTTTTCATTCACCTCAGGTAAATTTCTATGATTATATCGCACACTGGGGTTTTTAAGTGCCGCGACTTTTTCTTTCCCGGGGAGGAATGGTGTTTCAATGTATGCCCATGCTAATGGATATTTTTCAAAATTGCCTGAAAATGTTCTACATGTGATGTGTCTGCCTGTATAGTCTGTAGGGGTTATGAATGTTGTTTTCAGGCCAATAAGTGTACTTCCGGTGTCGCGAAGTACTGTAGCAAACTTGCCATTTAAAATACCCCTGATAGATGTCTAATCTGCTTTTGAGTCTATTACCCAAATTAGCTTCCTCATTGGCAATAGGGAGGGG
The DNA here is from genome assembly GCA_014155875.1 of Cepaea nemoralis. Lineage (NCBI taxonomy): Eukaryota > Metazoa > Mollusca > Gastropoda > Stylommatophora > Helicidae > Cepaea > Cepaea nemoralis. The sequence continues at coordinate 2,608 of JACEFZ010017536.1, read as the reverse complement.
TGCCCCCCATGTTAGGATACCATTTTCAAAAAGGTATTACAGACAGTGCATTTGTTAGCACTAAATACATCACAAGCCTGTGCTGCATTTACAGGATGTTTTCTGGATTTTCGTCTTTTGACGCTGAGCTATCGAACAAGGCGGCATTGGGTTTGTTGGTTATGCCTGCCTCTACAATCCATGCGATGGTGCCGTAAGCCTTGCAGAGAAAACATTTACGTAAACTTTTGAACGATTTACGTTCTCTGTCTTGTCTGTTTACCATATTTTGCAAGTATGTTTGGGACCCTGGGTTTTTATCGCACATCTCGTTCAAAAGGTGAGAAAATTTACATGAATGCAATGTCTAAATTTCTCAGAGTAGGGCCCGTTTGGTTTTTGCCTACTATAGTTTTCTCATAGTTGGCTGCTGCTACCCAGTTACTGTCAGTAGCTTCAGTGGCAAAGCACTGTTTATTGGCCGTATAATAGGCCGACCCACGTCTTTCCATTTCTTCCACACTTGTGCATTCATTCTCCTGTAAGAAATAGAAAAAAATGATGGGATAGAAGAAATGATTTTATCTCGAATGATGAGATCTTCTAATTTATCATAATTTTTTTTAATTTTTGGGTGCTGAAGTCCATTTGCTGAAAATGTCTCGGACTAAACAGAGTAGTCAGAGAACGTTTGAGTTGATTTTGGACTCATGTACTGAATTGTTCTCTGTAACCTGCCTCGTCTAACATGAAAGTGCCATTATCTTGATTTAATATAATGGTACTCTTTTCTGAGGGCTTTGGGGATGGTTTCAAGACTTTAAGAGGTTCCCCAGATAGCTCCTCTATATAAATATTCCATTCGAAAGTGGAACTTTGGGAAAGTTTTAAGTTCAAAATTTTTTTAAAAAGGGTTATGCAGTACCCTTTTACGAAAATACCCTTTTTTTTATACTTTTTTTTTTTCAGTCTTTCAGATTTTTTAACTCTTTTTTATTCATCTCAGTGTCAAATTGTTTATTTTCAACGTAAAATCTAGTTCTTCTCTCTTATCTGAGCTGCTATTTCTGCTTTTTTAAGTTCACTGTCATCTCAGCCTGCTTTAATGCTGTTTCGCCCCTATTTCTTGGCAGCCTTTTTGCTTGTTTTAGAGCTCTTTCTGCTGCTCTTTCATCGCGTTTTGGCAGCTTTTTCCGAATAAGAGGTATTCGGTATTTTTCTCACTCCATTTTGTTAATTCATACCTGTCAGAGTAATTTAATACCCATATCGATGAAATCAAATAATGACGACATGATGGAGAAAAACGTCAATGAAATCAACACACAAAATATGTTTAAATGTTTGTAGAAAAACAATTTTCAATTGATTTGATATACGATGCTGCCCACTATGCATACGTAAAGTTAAAGTAAAGAAAAAAAATACTCAAGTGCCCTTGGATACGGTGAAAAATGGGTTTGGGGGAAACGGGCTAGGAAAACTGTAGGGTCGTTACTTTGGAACCACAAAAGACCTCTACGGCAAGGTTATGGATGGTACGCAAAAACCTGCTTTGTTTTTGGAGAGAAATAAGTTAGGTCTATTTTTGGTGTGTGCCTGCAAGTCACTAAATGTTGTTAGGTTTGGATGGCGTCGAGTATAATTGTATGTCGTAAATTTGTCGTCAAAAGTGTTTCTCTCAAAGAAGTTACACTCTTTCCAATACTCTTTGCGTTCCACAAACTCAATGCACAAAGACAATCTATCTGTATTTGAACATCAAAAACATTGATGACACATCACTTTCATCAAGATGACATTCAGTAAGGACATAGACATCAAGTTTACAAGATGGCGACAAGGTCAAAGTGGCGACAAAATCACATGTCGACAAGGTCAAACGGTGACAAGTTTCACGAATTACAAATGTTTTTTCACGTTTTCAGGATCAACAATATGTACTGCACATTTACTAATGGTTTCTAAAAATTTAAACAATGTAGTAATGGATCACACTGAGACTTTTCCGATCACATGTACATCACTATAACCTTGACAAATTTTACAAGTACAAGAATTATAGTTTTAAATAACAAAACGAGCAACACACGTCTAAATGTATTAGGTTCTTAAACAAGGACGAGCAACCCCCGTCCACATGTCAGGATCTTTTATTTGTCAGAGCCTAACAGGTTAGCATGCAGCAAAAAATCGTTACGACACCCGGCGGACAAGAGTTTGTCGGCTGGGAAGATTGTTTCCTGACACGCGACCAGCGGTCAGGCTGACGACAGACGCACGCAGGCCACGTGACCCCCCCAGAGGCAGGGGAAAGGGGGCGTGATAGCTCAGACCGAGCTGGGACGGAGACTGGAAGGACATTGGTGAGAGAGCAAGGCTTTTTGTGAACTCCGGGTTGAAATCGAACGACTGATATCTTGAGCGTCAGACTATGAGCTGTATTTTTGGTTTTGGCTCGTGAGTTATATATTGTAGATTGTTGTAATTATCGTTCTGTATTTTTTGGCAATAAATCCATAGAACTTGTGTTGCTGTGTTTAGTCGAGTCAGTTATACTTTTACTGTCTCACACGTGTTAGCCAACGACCCAAATTTTAAGTCATGGCTATATCATCTTTAATTTGGG
>JACEFZ010017535.1:0-27877 GCA_014155875.1 Cepaea nemoralis | reverse complement strand
TGACGATATCATTCGTGTTGGTTAATGTTTATGCCCGCAACGTGAGTAAGGATTCCCAGAAGTGGCAGTGCTTAAGTGAAATATTAGGTCACGAGAGAAATGATATTTTCTGTGGCGGCGATTTCGACGCTAAAGGCAGATCATGGGGAAACATTTCCTCCAACACACAAGGGGAGGATCTCGAGACTGCACTTGTAACCATTGACCTGATTTGTATCAACAGTGGCTGTATCACCAGGACAGCAAGCCGTCCAGGCGATGAGGACAGTGCTGTTGATCTGGCGCTGGTTTCTCCTTCACTCACTACAGTGTGTAGATGGGGTGTCCTAGGACAACACGGCAGCGACCACCACCCTTGCAGCATATTGGTGGAGAAAGGCAGAATCAGACGGCACAAGCTAACGGTCAAGACTTTCCAGTATGACAGTACAGGGCAAGATGTGGTGAGTAAAATAAGACGTGACAAGCGCAGAAAGCTTCTGGGCAGGAAAAAAAAGCTGGGAGCAGCCACCTTGGTGGAATTTCGAGGTGGAGAATGCTTGGGTGGATAAGCGTAATGCTGTAAGGAGATGGTAAAATGCCAAGAAGAACAGAGCTGGTCCATCCTAGTCCCTGTATGCACTAAGAAAGAGAGATGCACACAAAAGTAAGCCTATTTCAAAAAACTGATCAAGGTGGTTAAAAGTGAAAAATGGGCAGAGGTGTGTCAAAGAGTAAGCACAGACAAGTCACTGAAATTGTTCTGGCGACTACATAAAAGCATGAGTGGGGTAGTCAAGAATAAGAGCATTTCTGACTTCCAAGGTGCTGACCTCATCTGGCAGAGGACTGACGAGGACAAGGGCAAAGCCCTCTTTGAACGCTATCTAGAGCAGAGCAACCAGACAGACATGGGAGGCCGAAATCTTGCCAAGGAGGTCACCTCAGACAGGTGCAAGGCCCAGAACACTTCGGATGAAGACACAGTGACAGTGAAAGAAATCAAGGCTGTGCTTCGACGATAAAAAAACAGCGCTCCAGGGCCTGATGGCATAAGATACGACGACATCAATAGGTGTACCGACAACGAGCTAGAGAAACTAGCAGACATGTACAACAACAGTATAGGGAGTGCTAGCATCAAGGAGGAGTGGTTACACAGCTATCTGATTCCCTTGCCGAAGCCTGGCAAAGACCACACAAAAATTCAGGGATATCGAGTTATAACCATGCAGAATACAATAGGCAAGCTGCTGGAGAAGTTAATTGCCAGGAAAATATCAAGCCAGCTAGAGAGGCAAGGTGTTTTCCCACCTACCCTGGGTGGGTACCGTCCAAAAAGAGAAACCTGGACGAATGCAGCAGTTTTTGCCCATGATGTCTATGAAGGTTTCCACTCAGGCATTGAAACCTTTGCTGCAGCGATTGATCTTGAGGACGCGTACAACAGAGTACCATTGGATTTTTTAATGCTTCAGCTTCTTGAACTCAAAATAAGTCCATTCCTCCTTAGTTGGATCGCTGCAGCCCTCTTCCAACGGAAAGTAGTTTTTAGATGTGGCAGTTGGACTTCGGAACCAACAACAATATATCCTGGCCTACCACAGGGATCACCATTATCTCCGGTACTGTTCAACGCCTACACAGTGAGAATCACCAGTGAGCAGATCACTGGACCTGGTAGGACATTGTCATATGCCGATGATGTTTTAGTGTATCGTCAGGGTAAGGATAGAGATCAGGTTGCTGTGGAACTACAAACCGAACTCAATCGCATAAGTACTTGGTGTGATGAAGCTGGGGCAATGGTCAACCCAACAAAGGCAACAGTGACTTGGTTCTCGTTGAATAATCATATTGTCAACACTCCAACACCAACTGTAAAGCTGTGTTCAGAGACGGTGGAAAGAACGCAGGCAATGAATTACCTGGGGATACGGTTTGATCGAAGCCTTGCTTATAATGAGCACATAGACCAGGTGATAACAAAGGCCAAGCGGGGTTTGGCTGCGATGCGGGTGATGGCGGCAGCAAACTGTGAGCAGCGCCATCTATGTCTTCTGTACGAGGGGCTGGTCATGTCTGTTTTTGAGTATGCGATGGCAATCCTGACTCTCAGCCGTAAGCAGATAGAAAGGATGGAAAGGATACAGAATGAAGCTATGCGCATTATTCTTGGATGTACAAGAGATACAGCATGCAGGGCGATGCGCTACCTTCTTGATTTTCCAACCATTGAAGACAGAATACAAGTTTGCAGAGCACGCGCCTACCTCAGAGTTAACGCAAACACACAACATCCACTGCATAGTGAAATTATGAAGGTGAAGGGCAGCAGGTTAAAAAGAGGACGGTCGTGGATGGGTCAAGCCGAAGACATTCTTCAACAGGTGTGTTCACTTGAGGACTTAGAACCTGGCGAGGAGTGGGTACAAGTGCCAACAGATTTCTGCACATCCTTTTCAGTTTGCATCCAACTAGATAGAAAATGCAGACAAGAAAATCCGGCTGCTGTGGAGGCTGAAGTACAAGCGTTGATTTTCGAGAATTCGCTAGACGGTGATGCTGTCATCTACACAGATGGGTCGGTCGTCCGACATGTGAGAAGCTCATGGGCCTTTACGGCTCGGGCCGGAGGGAGAATTGTGAAGGAGGACTCTGGTGCTTTCACTGAAACCACAAGTAGCCTGACTATGGAAGTCATGGCAGTAAGTAAAGCAATAACATGGCTCGAGACACAGACATTCACTAGGGCATGTTTCCTTAGCGACTCAATGAGCATGATCAAGAGGATAGAGGTGGGGTGGATCCGAAGAGAATGGTTGCTGTCTCTGGAGCGGTCTCGGCTGGCAAAGATTAGTTTCATCTTCGTGCCAGGGCATGCGGGAGTACAAGGAAATGAGCGGGCTGACAAGCTCGCAGGTGAGGCTACGGTGGAGGGCGGACGCGCCATGGACCAGGCTGACATTCTGAATGCTCTACGAGAAGTAAGACTTTTGCGTGAACCAAGTGATGACTGTGAATCTACAACCATGGCCAGACTGCGAGAACAGCAAATTAAAAGAGGGGTGGCCAAACAAGAACACTACGCAGGAAGCCAAAGAAGATTGATAAACCAACACAGAACTGGTGTCGTTAGCCGCTACACGCTGCGGGATTTGCTGAGGAGGGGATCCGAGCACTTATGGACTGAATGGTTCGATGTGCAATGAGTATGATCTGTCGACTAACTAACCTACATCTAGAATCCACAGGACACATTAAATAGAGGAAGACCATAAAAACAAAAGGAAGAGAGAAGTAGAAACATCAATAAATAGTATGGGAAGGACATGAAAAAGCGTCGTAGGATAGCTAAAAATAGGATAGCTTGTAATGAGTTGTGAGGGACTAAACCCCAATGAAAAATAAAGGTCTAAAGAAGAAGAAGAAGAAGAAGAAGAAGAAGAAGAAGAAGAAGAAGAAGAAGAAGAAGAAGAAGAAGAAGAAGAAGAAGAAGGAGGAGGAGGAGGAGGAGGAGAGATGGAGGAGAAGAAGAAGAAGAAGAAGAAGAAGAAGAAGAAGAAGAAGAAGAAGAAGAAGAAGAAGAAGAAGAAGAAGAAGAAGAAGAATCGTCCCGTTCATGTGTTCATTAACTAAATATATGAACAGTTGTAGCAATGTTAATGTCTCCTGAACTATTCGGACAGGGAATGCCACTCAAGTGCTTCGAAAGGCCTTTGTCCTTCAACGATGTAAACAGTAACGGTAATTCGGACTAGTAAATAAAGAGTTTTATCCCTTCACAAAGTAAGTGTAGTATTGTGGTGTTGAGCTGTGTTGCCACTATAGTGGTCAGCGTTCATTTCCCATCAGAGACAGAATGACATTATTTCCTATCAGGTTTATGGCAACGTTAGATTTTATTAGAATGCCTCAAGTCAAATGGTTTGGCCATGTAACTATGTTACCAATTAACAGTATACCACAACAAGCAGTGATGTACAGACCAAATGGAAGCAGAGAAAAAGAGTGACCACGTAATCGATGGACGGAGGGAGTTCTTCTTCTTCCGTTCCATTGAAATATGTCTATAACTGCAATGTTGTCTCTTGTATGAATTTAAATGTCTTTTTATAGTTCACTAAATGGTCCATAGAGCTTATCTTCCACTGTCGTCTCTCTCGGTCAGAAGTTTACCTAGATATGTCGTATTTTGGGCAGTCTTGGAGTATGTAATCAGCGGTCTCAGGCGCCAATCCACATGTGAACATGGCTGATTCACCAATCTTGAATTTTATATACATGTGGTTGCGTAATCTATTGTGTCCTGTTCTGAGACGCAGAATAATGACTTGTTCTGGTCTGTCCATAACGTGGTAGTCATCTTGAGCAGGTTTTGGTGGCTTTCTGACTGATTTGATCATTCTGTTCTTTTGATGGTATGTAACGGGCACACCAGGCTGTTCTTCTTTTGCTCCTTCCTTAGCCAATCGATCTGCTCTGTCGTTTCCGGGTACTCCACAGCGGGATGGTATTCACTGTATGGTGACCTTATGGTGACTGCTAAGTTCAGAAATTAGTGTCCTTAGTACTGGCAATTTCCCAGGCAGGAGCGCCTTGAATACAGATTTTGCATTTGTCAATAGCACTACATGTTGTGTGCCATAACTGGTATTTAGTAATTTATCTGTTGCTATCTATATTGCTTCAATTTCAGCATCATAGTTATGGCAGTACTTTCCTGTTGTACTCTGGCCGTGTTCCTAGTATTATCTGGGAATTCTGTGTACATTCCCGCTCCTCCATTTCGAACAGTATTTTGTACTGCCCTATCTGTGTATGCTTGGATCCAGAGGTCCTGTGGGTATTCTTCATCAAAAAAGCTGAGAGTGGCTGTTCTGTGCTGTACACTGTTCTGTTCTTCCTTGTCAAATATTCCTCTCACTTTTGTCTGGATTTGTAGTGATAGTCTTTGTTTCTCTTTCCATGGAGTTCGCTCTGGAATAGTTTTCAAGTGGATACCAACTGTGGGCAGATCGGTGGTTTCTCTGCAGAGTGGTTTGGCCTGATGGGTAAAACTGTTTCTTTTATCCCGCTAAGTTTTCAAATCTGTTCTTTTTAGGGTGGCCTGGCAAGCTGAAGAACTTTTCTGCTCGTATTAGCGTTTTCGTATCTCTGCGCCTTCTCAGTGTTGTGTCCTCCTCATCTTCTCCATCTCCACAATAGGGGTTGACCTCATCCCTCCTGTGGTGACTCTAAGTGCTTGATTTTGCACCTTGTCCAGCTCTTCTTGTGTGGTTTTTGATGCTGAACACCACGCATTTGACACGTATTCCAGGTGTGGTCGTATGCTGTATTGATAAACTTTGCTAAGTATTTTCCTACTGGTTCCACATGTGGTTCCACTTAGTTCTCTCAGGATGGCTTTTGCTACTGCTTTGTTGGTGTGTTTTCTCCATGTCAGCCTGACATCAAATATTACTCCAAGGTATGTTGGTTCTTTATCTTCTCTAAGGGGTATTCCATTTATCTGGATGATTCCTGCCTTTTGTTTTGGAGAGAGGGTAAATAGAGTGGTGCTGCACTTGTCAGTGTTTATGCCGAAACACCTTCTATTTGCCCATGCAACTAATGCATCTACATCTCTTTGTAGCGATCTGGTGGCCACTGATGCATGTTCATTTGTGCTGCACGGGACCAGGTCATCAGCTTACATTGCCACTTTAATTCCATGTGGTAGTTTAGCAAAAAGATCATTGATGCAGATTAGAAAAAGTGTAGGAGACAGAACTCCGCCCTGGGGAACACTGTGCCGCAGTAGTACTTTCATGCTCTTGAGTCCGTCTATCTGGACTCGGGCTCTTCTGTTGTGCAAGCATGTTTTTTACATTCTTCCATTGACTTTATATTTTCTGTTTCTTCATCAGACCTTCTTTCCAGATTTTGCCAAAGGCCTTTTTTTTTTTTTTTTGTTTAGATCTATCCATGCCGCAAGCACAAGTTTTTTCTCTTGGAATGCATCCTCAGTTTCTTGAGACATGTAGGTTATCTGATCTTCCATAGAATATCCCTGCCTAAAGCCAGCCTGCTGTGACACAAGGATGTTTTCTCTTTCAATGTACCACGGCAGTCTGTGATTGATGATGCGCTCCATTGTTTTGCAGAGACAGCTGGTGATGCTAATTGGTCTGTAGCTGGAGACATTGGAACTATCTTTCCCTGATTTTAGGAGAAGTATCATGATGCTTCTCTCCAGGCTGGTGGAACTCTTCCTGAGGTCCAGCTGTTATTGAAGATCTGCAACAGCTTTCTTTGGCGTCTGTTCCTAGGTTCCTGAAAGTTGAAGATACCATCAGCTCCTGGTGAATTTCCCATTTTAAGTTTTGATATTGCCAGCTCCAATTCGCTGATTGTGATAGGTTCCTCCAGAACCGTATGTACTATTTAATTATGTCCTGTATGTTGCCATTTCTCTCTAATCTTTTGTTGTTTGTCTTTACTATTTTTGATGTTGTTATTTTGTGCAAACGATTCCGCAAATGGTCAGCTGCTTGCTTTTCTGTTAAGTTGTTTCCGTCTTTATGTAGTGCAATCTTTGAGTTTATCCCTGGCCCTCATCGTCAAGTTGTTTTATTAGCTTCCACAACTTCCTTTTCTCCTGCCAACTTTTCCGTCTTGTCTGCAGCTCGGCCCTTTGAAATTTGGCTTTTCCATGCTGGTATTTATTGTGGTGCTCTTGGCTGGTTTTGGCCTCTGCTTGCTTTCTACACACTTCCATATCATTATGCAAATGTTCCAGTTCATTAATCCAATAAGGTTTGTATTGTTTACGAGCTCCTCTTGGTACTGTTTCTCGTTCTGCCTGTAGTATGCATTTCCCGAACTCTTCAAGTACTTTATTTATGCCTTTGTCTGTGCTCAGGTTTCTAACCAGTATGCTGGTGCGATGCTTGTGCATTGCCCAGTCCGCTTTCTTGTAGTTCCACCTCGAAAGGGTGTTACTTTAACTTACAAGCTCACTTTTTACAGTTAGAAAGACTGGCTGATGGTCACTGCCACCAAGTTGTTTCCCAACAATTCGTGTGATGTCTCACTCCAGGTCCGATGAAGGAAGAGCCAGGTCAGATGTCAGACGGCTTGTTAATCAAGATAAATCTATTCTCATCCTGCCAGTCTTCCAGTCTCTCGCCTCTCGGGCCCTTGTGATTATAACCCCAGCTCTGCTAGTGGCTGTTGAAATCGCCACACACAATCATTTTTGTTCTTTTACTGGTAGTTTGTCTAGTGCCTGTTGGCGGTCACTTGGACAGTAGTAATTGATCAGATTTAGTACTGTATTGTCTGTCTTAATTTTAAGTGTCTGATACTCTGCCCCTTTCATGTAAACTTCAGCTAGGGAAGCAGTGATGTTTTTTTTTTTTACAAGGGTCGATATCACACCTTTTCGCCTGTCCTTTCGGTCAGTCTCTGATTTTGAAGGCTATATTTTCATTGAAATGAGTTTCGTGCAAGCAACATACGCTTACTTTTTCTTGGCCCAAGATATTTTCCTTTTTGTTGTTGCTGACTCCCTCTGCATTCCAGTGCATTATTTTTAGTCTTTGTTTGGTATGGCCAGGCGCTCTATTCTCAGGTTCCCTGGCTCCACAGTTGTTCATTCATTGATAAACAAAGACTTAACTGCTTCGGCCACCTAGTGAGAATGAACCCAATGTCGCCAGCAGCAAGAGCATGCAATATGAAAATGGAAACATCAAGAGGCAGGGGAAGACCACTAGAAAGATGGATCGACGGAGACATAAGCATCTTAAAAACCCACAACTCAGTATACCAAGCGATCGAGCGAATGAAACCAGGTCATCAAACAAGTTTGCGACGACATAGAGCAGTGAAGGACATAGGAAAGAGGAATAATGAGATGACAGCCGTGGGGTCGACCCAGCAGGGTTGGGTTGGTTCCAGATTTCTCCTTTAGAAAATTATGGCCCTCAGTGCGAGGCAGTTTGCAATGTTCCTCTTGTGCTGTATGGTCATTGAGAATATTGGTTTAACCACATATGATTATTAAGTCTTCTTCTTCTTCTTCTTCTTCTTCTTCTTCTTCTTCTTCTTCTTCTTCTTCTTCTTCTTCTTCTTCTTCTTCTTCTTCTTCTTCATCTTCTTCTTCTTCTTCCTCGTCTTCTTCCTCTTCTTCTTCCTCCTCCTCTTCACATTCCTCAACCGTCTCCTCCTCTTCTTCTTCTTCATCCTCCTCTTCTTTTTCTTCTTCACACTACTCCCCTTCCCCCTCTTCGTCTTCTCCGCCTGTACTTCTCCTCCTCTTCCTCCTCCTTATTCTTCGTTTTCTCTTTCATTGGAAGTAAGAAACGTCTATTTATGCACTCTTCCACCTCGAAGGGTGGGTGTGTCCTTATTCGGCACACATGTGTATTAGATTTACTTCCTCTTCTTCGTTTGCTTGAAAAAGCAGTTTTCATTAATCGGAATGCATTACATAATAAACTTGCGCACATTTGACATTATCAATCAATGTTTACTCGCATCAGAAGGTAATTAACACAACCCCCTCCTCCTTCCCCGTTTTTTGTTTTTTCATTTTCTCTTCATTGTTCTAATTCTTTCATTATTCTCATCCCGCTCTTATGCCTTAAAGTGGACACTGTAGTGTCTTCTCCGTGATTATATGTTGAGTTTTACGTATGTATTTGTTTGCTGATGAAAGCTAGTCGCCGCAACGCCCTTTGTTTTCCGTAATTATGTTCTATAAAGCTGCATTACTTTGTGTTATTTTATATTATTTACATTTCCACAGATTTACCGCAATTCCACTAATTTTATTCACATTCTTCAAGCGCGTCATGAGAAAGGGAAAGCTGGAGCGTGTCCTCACCACTGGAAGACTGGGGAAAAGGCAGGGGAAGCCGAAGAGAGAGGAAGTTGGACAATTTGAGGTCATGTTATGGCAGAGATGTCAGCATCATACATGATTAGAATTTTTTTTATTAGGGCTTGCGGTACTCCCAGGGGCCAGAGCCGCCCCATGAGGTCCCCACGTCCCTGCGTGTCATTCAGATGACCGCCTCTGCTGGTGGCCCTGGCTAGATCAAGTGCAGATACTATACTTTGATCTTAGCCAAAAGGCTGAGAGACGATGATTAGCTGCGCACGAGACAGAATGCTGAGGACAGACATAATCCACAACGCCACACGGCATTGACCGTAAGAAAAGACATAATCGGTAAGAATGAAATATAGTCGGTAAACTTACCTTAGTATCTAAAATGGATGTATCCTGTAGCGTCTCTAAAGTTTAGATGTTCGCCATGGCAGAGACATTTTAGAACTTTCTCATTGCGTCAGAATGGAGTTTTACTTTTAATAGGATATTTAAAAAATTTCCCAGCGCTATCTCGAACTGAAAGTAAATGTTGACAACTTGAACTAACTATCCGTGTCATTCTGACACTTATCACCGTGATACGTCCCCGCTGTCTGTAAGCCCTGGTAAAATAATCCCAGTTTATTTATTTAAGATAAGAATGAGAATAAATAAAATGCCAAACCACAGTTAAAGATAAGATAACATGCAAGGCAAAGACTTCTGGTTTAATTTAATAGATATACGTCATTGGCGTTAATTTGAAACATCGTACAGACAAGTTTATGACCCTTTTACAAGGCTTAGAGAATGCCGGACAAAAGGTAGTAAAGTAGCGGCCCATTTAACACATCTAAAGCTCAGTGGTTCTATGTAGCATCTGACACACTTTTTCTCGTTGCAGTTGACATCCGTTTACTGGCCAGCATGTGTCCAGTCTTGCAAAAGGCAACCTTGACATAGCGATTCTTACTCTAATCGCTTAAGGACATCTCACTCCAGAGGTTAGACTCTTCCGAGATAGTTGTACCGATTTACTTGTTTAAGAACCTTCCCATTTACACATATATTACATTGTAGTTTTTCTTTCTTTTTAGTGACGACTATAATCTCCGTCTGCTTGCAATTTAATTCTAACTCCATTTGTTCACTGTGTACAATAACCGCACCTACTAAATGTTGCAGATCCTGCTCGTTGTTTGCGATCAATACTGTATTCGAACTAGCCCCCTGCAAAACACGATTATGTCTCGCCGAAGGAAATAATAGTCTGTTCGCACGTTATACTATTTTTTTAAAAGATCAAACGGCTGATGGTCGACCCGGGAACCGTCTTCTTTTATTTGTGTTCGAGCTCATGACTAACGTGTCGGCAGGCAAGCGTATTCGCCACTGAAGAGGTAGTCGTGGCTCCGGATGACATCATATTTAATGTGGTCGCACAGATGTCGCACGTTGTATATATCGGTTTATATTATTACCTGAACGTTCGATCCGGATCGCAGAACAGAGTACACAATATATATATATATATATATATATATATATATATATATATATATATATATATATTATATATATACACACATAACCCCTCTCTATATCTTTCTGTCTATTTATCTGTCTGTTTGTCTGTCTATCTATCTATCTATCTGAATGTCTGTCTGTCTGCCTGCCTGCCTATCTATCTATCTATCTATCTATCTATCTATCTATCTATCTATCTATCTATCTATCTGTCTGTCTGTCTGTCTGTCTGTCTGTCTGCCTGTCTGTCTGTCTCGCTGTCCGCTGCTTTTTGCAGTTTATATTAACGATCTTCCTTTATATCTCAATACTTCGTGTGACCTATGTGCGGACGAATGCACTATATACACTAGTCAAAAGAACCGTAGTGACTTAGAGAGCTCTTTACAAAACGAACTTGATAACCTTAGTAGATGGAGCAATGAAAACCGCATGCTAATTAACATCGACAAAACCAAATCCATGCTAATAACGACCAGACAAAATCCACAGGGACTAGCCGTAACTGGGGCACGTCTCGAGCTCATCGTGGACACGTTACCTATAGTTAACGTAAATAAACATAAAACATTAGGTCTTTTAATTGACAGACATTTAAACTGGAGCTCTCATGTTCACGTCCTTACTAAGAGAAAGCACAACAAGTTTACCAACTTGCTAACATTCAGCACTTCTTGGATGAAAGCACACGAAAAATATTCTATACATCCTATATCCAATCACCTCTCGATTATTGTTCCACAGTCTGGGATGGTTGCCCCAAATCTAATATGAAACGACTGTGTTCGCTTCAAAACCGCGCTATACGTCTAGTTTCTGGCATAAATCACGTTGAACGTTATAACTAATACAGCCATTTAAGACTTCTACCAATTCGAAAGCACTTCCTTTTTAACAAAGCCAAATCAGTGAATAAAATTATATCTGAAATTACCCCAGAGTATCTTCTACCTTTAATTCAATCTAATGCAATTAACAGTAAGCGCTTAAATTTATTACAGATTCCGAAGACTAGATTGGACTTATACAGAACATGTTTCGCGTATTCTGGTGCTCACTTGTGGAATAGCCTTCCACCAGATCTGAAAACTCACATGCGTCCCTACACATTCAACCGAAAACTTTTCAATACTTACTTCATACCGACTATATGCCTCCATTCGTTTTTTCACTATCATTCTTCACCGTGTGTGTGAGTGAGAGAGTGGGTGAGAGAGTGATGAGAAAGAGTGTGAGTGAGAGAGTGAGTATGAGACAGAGAGAGTAAGTGAGTATGCATGCGTGAGTGCCTGGGTGAGTTAAAATGTGAGTGAGTGTGTGAGTGTGCACGTATGTGTGAGCGATTGAGTGAGAGAATGAGTGAATGTGAGAGAGAGGTTGTGTTGTGGGTCTGCTTGTCTGTGTGATAGAGTGAGAAAGTGAGTGAGTGATTGTGAGTTAGAGAGTCCGCGAGTGAGTGAGTGAGTGAGTAAGGGAGCGTGAGTGAGTGAGTGAGTGAGTGAGTGAGTAAGAATTTGTGGGTATGGGTGTATGTGCGTGTGTGGGTGAGTGTGAGAGCGAGTGCGTGTGTAAGAGAAAGAGAGACTGGGTGAGCGATATAGTTTATGAGAAAGTGAATGAGCGAGAGAGAGTGAGTGAGTGTGTGTGTCTGTTTGCTTGTCTGTGTGTGCGAGTGAGAGAGTGAGTTAGTGTGGTTTAGGGAGTTAATTAGTGAGTGAGAGTGAGTGAGAGAGAGAGAGAGTGGGAGAGTTAGTGAGAGATTGAGTGAGAGTGAATATCTGAGTATGTGTGTGTGTGTGTAAGAGAGGGTGAGAGTGAGTGCATACAAGCGCGCGCGAGAAAGAGAGAGAGAGAGAGAGAGAGAGAGAGAGAGAGAGAGAGAGAGAGAGAGAATGAGACAATTAGAGAGTTAGTGTGTCAGTGTGCGTGAAAGAAAAATAAGAGAGAGAGAGAGGAAGAGAGAGAGAGAGAGAGAGAGAGAGAGAGAGAGAGAGAGAGAGAGAGAGAGAGTGTGTAACACGCTACGTGGAGGGTCCCAAATAGCCCTGTCACAATATTTCAAAATTGTTCTCTTTATAGCCCTGGCTGGGATAGGTCTTTACCTGCCAACCCTCCTCCGTTTTCCCCGGACTCACTGTCACTCTTTCTTTCGACCTAAGGACCTATTTCCTGCAATGTTCTTCTGGCTGATCCATATATATAACACAGTGATCGTTGGAATAAACTAAAACTTGATTTATTAAATCAATAAAGGACAGCACAGGAAAAAAACCCCACAAAAATTTCAGGGCTGGGTTTGAAAAATAGGGGGAAACATTTTTTTTCAGCCAAGCTCCCAGCTTACATGTAGCCACCAGTTTGCCCGGGAAAAATCTGGACAACCTGCACAGCTGCACAAGTTTACCCTGAAGTAAACTGCACTTGGACTATAAATTTTTAAAAGGGCCCGGGTAAGTATTTGAATTTGTGTCAAGATTTTACAATTCCATGCCAGCCTACATAATCATAGCATAGCGTGTGTGGTTTATATGTGTGAATGAGTGTTTCTGTGCATTTTGTTTGAGTATATCTACCTGCGTTTCGCATAAAATCTGTACTCGAAAAAATTTTTATTCCAAATTGAATTGAATATCTACAGTCTGCACCTCCCCTTGTCTAATGTGTTTGTAAGAGATTAAAACTATTATGTCACTGCGGCAAAACAGGGTTTTCCCCTCTTTACGTCATTTTTATACGACATACAACAAGTAGTGTCCTTCAAAAACATCTATCAAGACCCACACAACTTAATATTGGGTGCATCGGGATTAAATACTAGAACCGCTGTTTCTTGCAGTTTATTTTAACGATCTTCCTTTATATCTCAATACTTCGTGTGACCTATTTGCAGACGACTGCACTATATACACTAGTCAAAGAACCGTAGTGACTTGGAGAGCTCTTTGCAAAACGAATTTGACAACCTTAGTAGAGGGAGCAATAAAAACCGCATGATTTTTAACATCGGAAAAACCCAAAATCCATGCAAAAACGATCAGACAAAAAACAGATCCTAGCCATAATGGGACACCGTTCGAGCTCCACGTGGACAGTTACCTATAGTTAATGTGAATGAACACAAAACATTAGGTCTTTTAATTGACAGACATCAAAACTGGAGCTCTAATGTTCACGTCCTCCCCAAGAGAATAGCCAAAAAGTTTACCAACTTACTAAAATTCAGCACTTCTTGGATGAAAGCACACGAAAAATATTCTATGCATCCTATATCCAATCACCTCTCGACTATTGCTCCACAGTCTGGGATGGGTACCCAAAACCAATATGGAACAACTGTTTCGCTTCAAAACCGCCTTAGTCTATTTTCTGGCATAAAACACGTTGAAAGTAAAAACTTATATAGTAATCTAAAACTTCTACCACTTTTAAAGCGATTCCTTTTTTTAAAAAAGCTAAATTAGTGAATAAAAAATTTTATCAAAATACCCCAGAATTTCCTCTACCGTTAATTCAAACTAATGCAATGAACAGTAAGCGCTTAAATTTATTACAGGTTCCAAAGCCTAGATTGGACTTATACAAAAATTGTCTCGCGTATTCTGGTTTCACTTGTGGAAAAGCCTTCCACCCGATCTGAAAACGCCAATGAATCCGTACACATTCAACCGAAAACTCTTTCAAAGCTTTCTTCATACCGACTATATGCCCCATAAATCACCTACGGTACTATCTTTTCACTATCATTTTCACTGTGTGAATGAAAGAGTGGGGGAGAGAGGGAAAGAGAAAGAGTGTGAGTGAGAGAGGATAGAGACAGAGAAATGAGAGAGTATGTATGGCCCTATGCCTGCTAGAGTGAAAGAGTAAGTGAATGTCTGTTTTCAGTATGTATGAGAGATTGAGTGAGAGAACGAGTTATGTGAGAGAGGGTTTTGTTTTTGTCTATGCCTGTCTGTGTGAAAGAGTGAGAAAGGAGTGAGTAAATGTGAGTTAGAGAGCCAGAAAGTGAGTGAGTGAGAAGGGGGGATGAGTTAGTGAGGGGGGAATTTTTGATATGTGAGTATTGTAACAAGCTACGTGGAGGGCCCCAAATAGCCCTATCACAATATTTCAATAATCTTCTATATAGCCCTGGCGGGATAGGTCTTTACCTGCCAACCCTCCTCCGTTTTCCCCGGACTCACTGTCACTCTTTCTTTCGACCTAAGGACCTATTTCCGGCAATGTTCTTCTGGCTGATCCATATATAAAAAGTGATCTTTGGAATAAACTAAAACTTGATTTATTAAATCAATAAAGGACAGCACAGGAAAACATCAAGGCAGTTAACACAGATAGTTCTAAACAGACACAACACTGATAAAGTTCAGGCACAGAGCATAAAGGGCTTTACATCATAGACCCAGCTGTAGTCAAGGTCCGTTCTGTCCACATATCGCTCACCAAAGATAAGTCCTCCTTGCTCTCCCTCCCGGTTCTTTTGGCCAACAACGGTTCTCCGTGGACCCAAGTTAATGTTCGTGGGAAAAATGTCCTGTGATCCCTGGTCACAATGCAAAGGAAAGTTCTTACAAAAAGGAAATAGTTCATGAGCGGAAATGGAGTAGGTATCCTTCACTGTCTCATACAAGGATGTGGGTCTGATATTTAGGTGGGTTCAGTCCCGAATACAAACTGACTCGATCTTAGCTTATCGAGATGACTGGCGAGGTGTTAGACAGATTGATGGTCATTCTTTCGGGCTAGCTGTGGCACTATCGGGTATAAATCACCACCGTAGACCAGGCATGGCCAAAAACTTGACATGGCCTCATCTTCAACATAATTCATCGTATAGCCCTGTTGAGCCCTTCAGCTCTGTTCCTACCTTCAAAAAGGAATGCCCCTTTTTATTCCACCAGTAGTAGCCCTTTTTTTAAAAATGTCTCAATCTTTAACTTGAACTCTTGACATTCGGCCGTGGATGGCCATCAGTAGAAACGGACATGAATCCTCCAGAAGCCGCACCAGTGCGCATTTGACGCAAGGCGCTCCTTCGGGACTACCCGAAAGGAAGACAAATATATACTCGCTCCATGTAAAGATTGTGGTATGAAGATAACCCAAAGAACCATCTTTCATGGAGAATTTGAGCGAACAAGAGAACTGAGAGCTTCCGAAGCCGTTTCCCCCCTGTTTTACCAAGAATAACAGAATACATAGGACATGGGCCACTGGCGTTTCGCTACATAGGCCCCCTCTTAAGAAAGTCGAACCCTACAAATTTCTACTGTCAGTGGTTCTGTTCGAATGCCCCCACCCTCACATTCAACCATAGGATGCCGTGATAGGAAATCTGCTCCCACATTCCCCCTTTCCCGGGGAGTATTCGACCGTGAACTGATACGGTTGTAGGAGCAATGACCATCTCTTAACCTCGCGTTCAGTTTCTTAGAAGTTGCCAAGAACGTCAGAGGTTGATGGTCGGATTGCACTTTGAAGGACTCCATACAGATAAGGTTGAAATTTCTGTACCGCCCACACTAGAGCTAGACATTCCCGTTCGACGGTGGAGTAATTCCGTTCGGCGGGTAACAGTTTTCGACTGGCATATGCCACCGGACACAGCACCGAAGGATTATCTCGCCCTTCCTGCAACAGAGTTGCTCCAATCCCTATGTTACTCGCGTCGGTTCTCAGAACAAACGTTTTCTCCAAATCTGGGAGTTGCAGGACTGGCCTATCCACCAACGCCTGTTTCAGCTTCCCATAAGCTTCTTCACAGCTCGGGGTCCAGATTATAAGATCTGGCGATCCTTTCTTCAGAGTCTCGGTTAACGGCGCCCAATTTCGTTGAACTTTGGAATAAATTTCTGGTAAAACCCACACAGAGACAAGAAAGACCTAACATCTTTTTTGGATCTAGGACGGGGTGCGAGCGGACCTTTTCAATATTTTTTCTTCCGGTACCAGTCCCCCTGGGGTAATAGTATGTCCCAGAAATTCCAAGGATTGATAGCCAATCATGCATTTGGCTGGACGGGCGGTTAACCCTTCCTTTTTTAACCTTTTGAAGATCTGTCCCAAGGACCTCAGGTGATCACTCAGATTGCAGACGCATGAGAATATCATCCATAAACGAGACCACAGAGGGATCCTTTAAAGGGTCTAATAACATTCTCATCATGCGAGTGAACACACTGGGCGCATTGCTCAGCCCAAAAGGCATCACCTTAAATTCGTAATGGCCGCTCGGAGTACTGAAAGCGAGCATGGGCCGAACCTCAGGCTTCACAGGGATCTGATAATATCCCCGACTTAAATCGATTTTTGAGAAGTACTTTGCCCTATTTAATCTGGCAAATAGTTGATTTTGTTTGGTAACGGCTCAACTTGGAATGTCGTACAACTGTTTAAATGCCTGTAATCAATACATAAGGGGTGCTCCCCGCTTGGCTTCCTCAACAAGAAAACCCCCGGCATTATAAGGAGAAGTCGAAGGAGTTATGATGTCATCATCCAGAAGCTTCTGGATTTCTGCTTCCAGGGCCTTCTCTTTCGAAAAGGGCACTGGATATTTTTTTTGGCGAATGGGGTCTTGGGTAGTCAGAGTCATATCAAACTCGACCAACCCTGTCCGCCCTGGACGATCGGTAAGAATCTGTTGATGGGACTCCAACAAACGGATGACCAGTTCTGTTTCTTCATCGACAGATCAGGATTTATATGTACATCCTTATAGGTTTCCCAGGTTGTAAAGGATACTCCCTATCCGCGTCTTCGCCCGATTCATTTTCCATCGCGACCGCCATAGTCATGAGTGGGAGAGAAGTACCATCGGATCGTTCCTCATTTTTTTTTAAAGAGGTTAATGTAAAAGATTTTAGATTTCCCCCTGATCCGGATAGCATAATTGGTACGGGACACAACCCTTTCCACCGGGAAAGGCCCCTGCCAACCAATCTCGAGTTTTTTGGGAACCTACTGGAAGTAACAACAGAACCCGATCCCCCACCTTAAGAGACCTATCTTTCGTCCTTCTATTGTAGTAGGCCGCGTGTCTCTTCCTGGCCGCTCTCAGATTCTGAGCTGCCAAAGCCCAACCCGTCTGGAGTTTCTTCTTTAACTCTTCGACGTATTTATATGAGGATACAACTTCTTCGGAAGTTTCTTCCTCTGTCCAACATCTCAATAAGGCTTCTAAGGGACCCTTGATTGGCCTCCCGAATAGTAGAGTGGCTGGTGGCAACCCGGTCGACCCATGGGGAACCTCCCGATAGGCGAACAAGGCGGCTGAGATATACTCATCCCATCTGTCTGGTTTCTCTTGAGCCAGCTTCCGAAGCATGGTCATCAAGGTACCATTAAACCTCTCTACTTGCCCATTAGACTGAGGGTGATACGGGCTTGTGTGAATGTGGTTAGTCTGGAAGATACGAAAGACTTCTTCCATCAGCTTACCACAGAACTGAGACCCATTGTCCGTTAGGATCTGGTTGGGAAATCCCAACCTAGTAAAGGTCTCCATCAGTGCATCAGCCACTCGCTTAGAGTCGATTGTGGCCAACGGTATCGCCTCGCCCCACATGGAACAGCAATCCACCATCGTGAGAATGTACTTATTTTTCTTCCTAGTCCGAGGAAGAGGACCCAAAAAGATCGATGGCAACTCTCTCGAAAGGAGAGTTCATAATGGGCATGTCTCCCAGGACTACCGGAGCTGTCCAGTGTTTTGGTGCCACACGCTGGCACTCTGGGCACGACTTGACGTACCTACGCACGTCTCCAGTCATCCCTGGCCAGTAGTAATGGCAGGAAATGCGCTGGAGAGTTGCCCCGACACCCATATGTCCACTGAAAGAAATGGTGTGTCCCATATGAAGAAGCTGTTCCCGATAAGCCTTAGGAACTACCAGCTGTCCATGCTGGGGATCCTCCACTCCGGCTCTCCGGTACAGTAACCGATTCTTCATATAATACTGACCCCGTCTTGGTGGGTCAGAACTTTTGGGCAACTGGTTGAAGCAAGGTTGCAAAGTAGCATCCTGGCTTTGAGCAGCTCGTAACTCCCCAGGCAAGGGATTCACGATCAAGGCCGGCGTCTGCTCATCCCCCGATTGAGATCTGGTTTGCATCGCCCCTACGTACATGGGTTCGGTTGGAATCCCTAGAAAGACGTAGCGACAACCCAAGATCATTGGGAAGATAGGATCTAGCAGAACGGCTGCCTGTATAGTGCCGGTAACATATTTAGATTTGATGTCTACCTTCGCAATTGGAAGAGACATCGCTACCGCACTCTTTGTCGCCGTTTGAATCTCAATAGATTCCCCGGTTAGCTGCTCCGGGCTCACTAAGTGTGAGGGAAAATTTCAGCCTCAAACTGCAGACCGGTGTCATAGAGACACTCAACTGGTTGTCCGTTCACAAGTACCGTTTCTACTACTGGTGGTTTTTCTGAATCATTGTTCCCAAGATCCCTCCCCTTTTACTTCCTTGTTAGACCCTTTCCCCCGGGTTTTTACAAGACAAGCAGCATAGTGAGAGTCTTTCTGTTTACGCCGGCAATCAACCGTATTGTGTGTGGGGATTTGCAATAGGCGCACCACTTTTCACTCCACTTTCTTTTAGGAGATCCAGGTGGACTCTTACCAGAGGGTTTCTTAATAGGAACTTTCTCGAAAGGATCCTCCTTCTTGGTGTGAGCTGTTTTAGGGTTCTTCTTCTTTCCAGACCAGGTGTCTGGTGGTCGGGGATTGGGTTGTGACAATTCCCCATTATCCCCATGAGCTAGCACATACCTTTCCGCCAATGTGTTGACTATGTCTAACCTTTCTGCCCCATTTTCAAGCAAGAAGGTTTGCAATGGCTTAGGCATCATCCTCTTCATTTGGTCCACGACCACTAATTCTTCAAACTTTCATAGTCGTTAGCAAATCCAGCTAATGACATCCACTTCAAAAGGTAAGACTTCAGTCGAACACTGTAGGCTGCGAACATCTCTCCTGGCCCCTCTTGGACTTTCTGAACTGCTGACGGTATGTATGGGCTGTCATCTGGAACCTTTTCAATAATGCTTTTTCCAGAGCCTCATAGTCATTCTCCATACCAGGTGGCAACCTTGAATAGACCTCGTACGCGGTCCCCCTCAGGCCCTGCGAGATTTTCAAGTTCCATTTCCCACGTTCCGCCCCATAGCCAAAGCCATCGACTGGAATTTTTGAAGATACTGGTCGATCTTCTCTTTGTGTTCATCGAACGGGAGCAATGGGAACTTCATTGCCTGATATGGACCGCCACCCGAAGTTGTTGAGTCAGGAGAACTGCGCCTCCAACTGCACCCTCGCTTTCCTTGGCCGTTTTTGCTTTCAGCTCCAACTCCCTCATACGAAACTCATGGTCTCTGACGCCTGCTCAGCCTCCATCTTCCTAGCCTCCGCCTCAATTTTCTTGGCTTCGCGCCAGCCTGTCTGAAGTCTCTTTCCACTTCCTGCACATATTTCTGTAACTCCGCTCCATCATAGCCCATCTCACGCCCTGTAGCCTGTACGTCAGCGACATTAAACCCAGTTGATGCCATCTTAAACTCAGAGGGAAAGTGCCCAAGAAATTGTATAGAAAATGATTATCTCACATAACCAAAATATATATATTACACGACCACAACACGTCGTATGTCGGTCAGTCTGTGTCAGGAAGAGTATAGACAATAGCCAGGCACGGTAGGCAAACCTATTGATAGTAGACAAGGATATCTGTCCCCTATCACTAAATCAGCCAGAACTCCACCAGGATTTCAAATATCCCGCGACGTGCCCCCCGAAATTGTAACAAGCTACGTGGAGGGTCCCAAATAGCCCTATCACAAATTTCAATAATCTTCTATATAGCCCTGGCTGGGATAGGTCTTTACCTGCCAACCCTCCTCCGTTTTCCCCCGGGCTCACTGTCACTCTTTCTTTCGACCTAAGGACCTATTTCCGGCAATGTTCTTCTGGCTGATCCATATATAACACAGTGATCGTTGGAATAAACTAAAACTTGATTTATTAAATCAATAAAGGACAGCACAGGAAAACATCAAGGCAGTTAACACAGATAGTTCTAAACAGACACAACACTGATAAAGTTCAGGCACAGAGCATCAAGGCTTTACATCATAGACCAAACTGTAGTCAAGGTCCGTTCTGTCCACATATCGCTCACCAAAGGGTAAGTCCTCCTTGCTCTCCCTCCCCGGGTTTGTTTGGCCAACAACGGTTCTCCGTGGACCCAAGTTAATGTTCGTGGGAAAATGTCCTGTGATCCCTGGTCACAATGCTAAGGGGAAAATTCTTACAAAAAGGAAATAGTTCATGAGCGGGAAAAGGAGTAGGTATCCTTCACTGTCTCATACAAGGATGGATGGGGCTGATATTTAGGTGGGTTCAGTCCCCAATACAAACTGACTCGATCTTAGCTTATCGAGATGACTGGCGAGGTGTTAGACAGATTGATGGTCATTTTTTGGGCTAGCTGTGGCACTATCGGGTATAAATCACCACCGTAGACCAGGCATGGCCTAAAACTTGACATGGCCCCATCTTCAACATAATTTCATCGTATAGCCCTGTTGAGACCTTCAGCTCTGTTCCTACCTTCAAAAAGGAATGACCCTTTTTATTCCACCAGTAGTAGACCCTTTTTTAAAAAAGTCTCAATCTTTTAAATTGAACTCTTGACATTCGGCCGTGGATGGCCATCAGTAGAAACGGACATGAATCCTCCAGAAGCCGCACCAGTGCGCATTTGGCGCAGGGCGCTCCATCGGGACTACCCGAAAGGAAAGACAAAAATATACTCGCTCCATGCAAAGATTGTGGTATGAAGATAACCCAAAGAACCATCTTTCATGGAGATTTGAGCAAACAAGAGAACTGAGAGTTTCCGAAAGCCGTTTCCCCCCGTTTACCAAAATAAAAGAATGCATAAGGACATGGGCCACTGGCGTTTCGCTACAGTATGTACGTGTGTGAGTGAGTGTGAGACGAGTGAGTGTGTAAAAGAGAGAAGTGGGGAGTGAAAGAGTGCTGAGAAGTTAATGAGTGAGAGAGAAGAGAGTGGTGCTGTGTGTCTTGTACTTGTCTGTGTGTGCAAGTAAAGAGTGAGTTAGTGTGTTGAGAGAGTAAATGTGTGAGTGAGAGGGTTTAGATTAATTTGAGGGGCATGTATGTGTGAGTATGTGTGTGGCGGATGGGTGGGTGTAGTACGTGTGTCCCTATATGTTATGCGTGTGTTTTTATGTGTGTATGTGGGTTTTTGTGTGTTTACGTCTGAATGTGTTATATGTGTGTTAATGTGTGTCTGTGTGTTGCTTGTGTATGTAAGTAGTTTCTATGTGTGTTTTGTGTGCGTACATGTGTGTGTTTTTATATTATGTACGTGTGTAATATGGTATGTGCGTGTGTATATATGTGTGTGTTTATGTATGTATGTGCATATGTTTGGTGTATGTGTGCATGCATGCAGTGTATGCGAGGGGGTGCGTATTTTTGTGTAAGGGGTGTAAGTATGTGTGTATGGGGGTGGATGTGTGTATGTGTGCGTGGGATATCTGTGTATTTGCGTATGTATATTGTGTGTATGCTCGTGTGTATATGTGTATATGCTTTTGTGAGTATGCGAAGGAGTGTATTTGATAGAGAGAGGGGGCGTATCTGTCTGTGTGTGAGTGAGAGTAAAAAAGAGTGTGATATAGAGTGAATGAAAGATGGAGAGAACGACTTAATCGGAGAAATAGTAATTGCGAGTAAGAGAGAGAGAGAAATAGAGAGAGAGATAGAGAGAGAGAGAAAGAGAGAGAGAACGAGAGAGAGAGTGGAATAATAGATTTATTAGTGTGTTTGTGTATGTGTACCCGCATTGTTGTGGGTGTCTATGTGTGTGTGTGTGTGTGGGTGAGAAGAGAGAGAGAGAGAGAGAGAGAGAGAGAGGAGGGGAGAAAAGGGGAGAGGAGAGAGAGAGAGAAGAAAAAATTTGAGCACACGCATATCATGTAACATGATATTCCATATTTTGTGTATATTCTCATGTTCATATCTTTTCGAATGCCAGTTGATGTTATAATTTATAACATGAACACATGTACCACTGTAGAGTGAGTAGAGAGAGTTACGGAGTATAGGTGAGAGAGAGAGAAAGAGAGAGAGAGAGAGAGGAGAGAAAGAGAACGTTAATGAGTGTGTGTGTGTGTGTGTGTGTGTGCCTGTGTAAGAGAGAGAGAGAGAGAAAAAAAGAGAGAGAGAGAGAGAGAGAGAGAGAGAGGGGAAGAGAGAGAGAAAAGGGAGAGAGAGAGGGGAAGAGAGAGAGAGAGGGGCTGAGTGCACGCATATCTTGTAACATGCAATTCCATTTTTTGGGTGTATTTTCATCTTTCATATAGTCATTTTGTATGCCACTTTTTTTTTATCATGTATAATATAACATTAATGTTTTGCGAGTGAGAGCGTTGTGAGTGAGAAGAGAGAGGAGAGAGAGAGAGAGAGAGGAGAGAGAGAGAGAGAGAGAGAGAAGAGAGAGAGGAGAATATGTGTATGTGAGATAGAGAAAAGAGAGAGGCAGAGTTGAATTGCATCACCCATTTTTTACGCTGCACAATGTGTATGCACAATTACTCTACATTTCTTACCATTTTTGCTAGAATGATCACAACAATCGTCAGTGTCTCAACTGTGTGTAGAGTGTGTGAGTTTGTTCTTATTAGATTCAGTGATCATGTGAGGCATCATGTATGTGTCTAGGGGAGGATATGTGTTTGGGTGTGTATGTGAGGGATGTGTGTGTGTGGGGGGGGTTTGGAGAATGTATGTGTGGAGGGGTTGTGTTTGGGGATGTGTGTGGGTTGATGCGTGATGTGTGGATGGGTGAAGGGATGAGTGGTCGGAGGGGGATGTATGGTGTGTGAGAGATGTGTGTGTCGGTTGGGATATTTGGGAGGATGGTTGGAAGTATGTAGGTGTTGTCGGGTCTGGGTGTGGGTAGGGAATGTGTATTTGGGTGGATGAATGGGTGTGTGGGAGATTGCGTGGGTTGGGGGTGGGTATGTAATGGGGGTGAGGGGGGGGGGGGAATGAGTTTGGCGTGTGTCTGTGAATGTAATATGTCTGTGTGGGTGGGGGTGTGTGAGTGTTGATGGGGTAAGTGCGAGTGGGTGGAGGATATATGTGTGGGGCTGAGGATGTTTATAGGTTGAAGATGTGTGGGTGGTGGGAGATGTGTGTGTGTGTGTGTGGGTAAGAGATGTATGGGGGAGAATGTGTATGTGGAATGCATGTGGGAGGATGTATGTGTGAGGGGAATGCGTTTATGGGTGGGGTGTTGTGTTGGAGGGGAGATGTGTGAGGGATGGGGGGATGTGGTATGTGCGGGTGGATGAAGGGTGTATGTGAGGATCTGGGATGTGGTCTGGTTGGGGGGTTGGGGTGTGTGTGAGTGGGAGGGTAAATGAGAGATGCATGTGTTGATGGGGGGGTACGTGATGTGTGGGTGTGAGTGGTTGATAGATGAGTATGTGGGTGGGTGGATGTGTGTGAGAGATGAGTGAGTGTATGGGTGGGGATGTGTGTGGGTGGGAAGGTGGATGTTGTGGGTGGGTAGGCGGGTTGGTGTGGGTGGGTATATGTGGTGCTGGGGTGTGTTTTGGGGGGTTGGTATGTGTTTTTTGGGTGAGGAATGTGTTTGGTGGGTGTGAATGTGTGTATGGTGGGGAGATGTGTGTGTGTGTGAGTGTATGGTTGTTGAGATGTGTAGTTAAGCGATGTGTCATTGGGGATTGGAGATGGGAAAGGGGGTGGGGGGGGTTGGAGAGTGGGTGTGTGGAGGATGTGGGGGAGGGTGAGTGTGTGTTGCTTGTGGTGGGGGGGGGTGTGTTTTTGGTTTCGGGATATGTGGGTGAGAGAGATTGTGTGGGGGGTGGAGATTGTGTGGGTGGGTGATGTGTGTAAGTGGGGGATGTGTGGGTGGGTGCGGATTTTGTGTGTGGGTGGGTGCGGTATATGTGATTTGGCGGGAATACGTGTGTGTGGATGGTGGATATGAGGTTGGGAGATGTGTGTTTGGCTAAGTGGTTTGGGGTATGTGGGTGGTGGAAGATATGGGGGTGGGTGAGTTTTGGTATGTTAGGGGATGGGTGGATGTTGTGTGCGTGTGAATGGGGATATGTATAAAGGTGGGGGATGTGTGGGTGGGTATGGATGGGTGGATGCATGCATGTGTGCCTGGGTTTTGTGTGTGGTGGGTGGGATATGTGTGTAGGTGGGGATATGGTGTATGGGGGGTGTGGGATGTTTGGCGGGGAGATGGATGGATGGATGGGGGAATTATGTGCCTGTGGGTATGTGTGGGTTTGGTGGTGGATGTGTGTGTATGTGGGACACGTGGATGGATAGCGGATGGGTGGAGGGGTGGGGGATTTGTCTCATAACATGGTAAAATGCATTGTTTATGTTTACAACATTCATTTGACAATGGTTTTTTTTTCCTATGTGAATGCACTATGCACTGATGAACGAAAGATGAGTGATTGGAAGGTTCGAATGTAAGACGGGCCTGCGTACCCCAAATTTGTTACTCTTCGAAAATAAAGTTTGTTCGTTCGTTCGTTCGTTCTTTTGTATGTTATTATTATAAATATACATGGAACAGTATTGTGTTGTCTCAGTTGTAGTCATTATTACAAATCTACATTTGAACAATATAGTTTTCTCTGGTGCAAAGCTTGTGGAATTCATCATGACACACGAGAGACTGCTGCCAAAGACCGAAATTCGTGGCCTGCATCATTACGCAAGGGTGCAGTCACTTTTGAAGAAACCAGGACTGCAAGAGCTGTGAAGAAAAGCCTGGACAGAAAAACCACTGCATGAGATCCTCCTCCTGGAACGTAAAAATTCTTTGCCCCATTGTCAAAAACTATTTCGAGTCAAAGTAGGCCTTATTAGCCATCTTAGAACTCACGGCTCCATACTTTCAACCCCACTGGATGAAATTAATGGCCATATCATTCTTGATGGACAAACAACACAACACATGTCATTATCATAAATCTACTTTGAACAGTTTTTCACAAATATGTGGCATTATTATCAATCTACCCAAAAGAACATAGTTTTTTCCATTTATGTCACTATTACAATCTAGTTGTTAATGTAATTGTTTGTAAGTACTGTGATCTAATTAATTATACTTTCAAGAATTATGATCTAGTTATCATTGGTAAGCACTGTGATCTAGTTACTTGTTTTTACAAGTACTATGATCTAGTTATCATTTGTAAGTTAGATAGTTAGTTAGTCGACAGATCATCCTCATTACACATCAAACCCATTCAGTCCTTCGGTCCATAAGTGCTCAGATCCCCTCCTCAGAAAATCCCGCAGTACCAGTTCTGTGATGATTTATTAATCTTCTTTGCATAGTGTTCTTGTTTGGCCTAACCTCTTTTAACTTGCTGTTCTCGCCGTATGACCACAGATTGAACCATCACTTTGTTCTCGCAAACGACTTACTTCTCGTAGAGCAGTGGTCCTCAACCCAGGAGGGGGGGGGGGGGATTAAGATTATTTCAAAATCGCGTAAGAACAAGTCTGTGAGGAAACGGCTGGAAAGAAAAACCACTGCAGGAGATCCCCTCCTGGAACGTCACAATTTTTTGCCCACATTGTCAAAGAACTTTCGAGCATTCAAATATATGCCCTAACATTGCCCCTGTCATTCAAGTATATGCCTCAACAAGTGAATTCAGTGAAGAAAGTAAAGAGGAATTTTATAATGACATGGAGTCTGCTTTGAAGAACTGTATAAAATCAGAAATAAAAATCATAATGGGTTATTTTAACGCAAAATTGGGGGGGGGGGGGGGAGAGAAGCCGATGGATGCAGTGTAGGCAACCATGGGTTTTGGGGGAGAAAATGAAAAAGGATACAGACTTGTAGAATGGGCAAAACAACAAGCAATGGGTTTTAGGAAAAAACCTGGTTTAATCAGCATCCTAGAAGATTATGGACACGGAGGGGTCCAGACAGCAGAATTAAAAACCAGATAGATTACAACCTGATTAGCAGAAGGTGTCGAAATCCGTTAACAGTCGTAAAACAGTTCCAAAAGCAGACTGTTGCAGTGATCACAGATTAATTACAGTCACATTGAGAGTACATTTAAAAGAAAGTCAAGTATACAGCAGGAAACCCTAAATGTGACTTGCGCAAAATTGAAAGCTGACAAAGAAGTACAAGATAATTTTAACATAGAAGTAAAGAAAAATCTGATTTATTGTCTGATCTAGAGATCCTTTTTCAAGATGCAGATGATCAATGGGAAATGCTGAAGAATTCTATCAGTTTGCAGCAAAAACAACGTTATTCCAAAAATTAAAGAAAATGGGCCGTAAGACATGGATGCCTGAAGAAATGTTACAACTAAGGGAAAAAACAAACATTCGCCCGTGCCGTCTTGACAGACGATAGTTTATGCTTTAAAAAGGCATAATAACTGTTACCTATGGCAGTAGCGAGTGTGACTGATAAGGCCAATTAGCGTTGTAAATGTTCGTTCACAGTGGGTGCGTGTGAACACGGGTCATTTCCACCCTCATGCACCGTCTTACGTTCACAAGCTCGGTGTGTGACTTATTTGCAATAATTGTCTCCTTCTCTTTATTCCATTTCTGATCTTTTCCCTCCAGCAGCACGTTCAGCGGGGATTGCTCCCATGTGCATTATCAATGCCTGTATCAATCATGTTCTGCTTACGCAATCTTTGTATCGTAGTATAGGCCGACCCTGAGATCTCTTTCCCATCTTTTAATTTACTAAAAAAAGACAGCCTTTTGGGACTTACCATCATCCTCCCCCTAAGATGTTCTATCCCTCAAGTATACGAAGACTGAGCATGGAATAAATCGTCAACAACCTGATCTTTCCAATACTTCATATTTGTAATTTTG
This sequence comes from Cepaea nemoralis, assembly GCA_014155875.1. Taxonomy (NCBI): domain Eukaryota; kingdom Metazoa; phylum Mollusca; class Gastropoda; order Stylommatophora; family Helicidae; genus Cepaea; species Cepaea nemoralis. The sequence continues at coordinate 550 of JACEFZ010017535.1, read as the reverse complement.
TCTTGCCACTTAATACCCAAAATTTTTCGCAGACATCGCATATGAAAGCTGTTTAAATGGTTATCTTGGTGTGAGTAAGTTGTCTTGGTTTCACTGCCATAAAGAAGAGTTTCTAAGGACACAGGCTTGATAGACACGGACTTTTGTCTTTGGCAGTAAGCTTCCTGTTCTCCCAGATTCTTTTTCTTAACCTGTTGATTTTTTTTGCTGCCTTACCCAAACCGGATGTTTTTCCTGATCTAGGGATAATTTCTATTAACCACTGATCCTAGATATGTAAAAGGTTACCATCTCTAGTTCGGCGTCGTCAATAAAGATTGATGGTACCGCGTATACACCTTGTGACATAATCTGTGTCTTCTTTTTTCTAATTGTTAAACCAATTCAGAACGCATTGGAGAATTTACACTGCAGTGAGTGAAAAAAAGCCGCGCCCTGTCAATAAAAACTGTCCATATCACTGGTCGACTTGCTGTCCTGGTGAAAGTGCAGCCCCGAGTTATGCCCCTGCGTGTTGGAAAATGTTTTTCCCCATGATCTGACTTTTAAA